>JAMKCH010037097.1:0-14640 GCA_023653785.1 Ophioderma brevispina
ATATTGCTCCGTTTTTTAAGCGCAAAATTGGATTTTTGCCTATTTTCTGTGGAAAATGCCAATTTTGCCGACTCGCGGACTTGATGACGTCATTGTAACGCCCTACTAGGAATGTTGGTACTTATTTTGGTATCAATGGAAAGAGGACCATAGGTATCCACTGGTATCAAAATCATAAGCACCGGGTGCTTTATAACGAATTCTCGAGGGGGGTGGGGGGTGGTAACCCCTCCCCTTGGTAAACCGTGTTACAAAAAAGGCTTGGTAAGACGAGGGTTAATGCCATGGATTAATATTCGGAGCTTCGTTGAAAAAGGAGCACTTTTCACTTGCTGACTCTAGCAGGCCTTAAAACTTGATCTTTTAACCTATTTTCTTATAACTTGGAAACGGTAGGTCTCAGATCAAACTATGATTTTTAATACATATGATGAGAGGAGTATTTTGGTATGGCTCCTGTGCTCCCGATGCAACGCGAATCTACAACAGAACATCGCCAAGATAGCATAGATTTTTTACATGTTATTAACAAGCGCTTGCGTTATTTCGATTCGAGCAATTGGTTTTGATTCAAATCGAATTAAATTCGGCCATAAAAGCAGTTAAATAGCTTTGATCCACATCTTAACACTAATATTAACCCAAATCCGAAACCATTCTGATCCACGAAGAATACCATGAACAGATTGATTCCAATACGCCAGGAAAGAGGTCAAGGGGAGCTATGAAACCTATTAGAACAAAGCAACAGAAAACAACAAATTAGAATAAAACCACGTTAGAGACAACTTGGTGAGAGCATACAACCAAATGAGCTAACCACCAAACTAAAGGAAGTGGATACAGCACATAACAATTCATAATCATTTCATTTATTTCCCATCATTAAAAAAACATACAAAGCAGCAAAATACAGCAAAGGATGGGGGGGTTGAACTAAAGCAAAAGATCATTACAAAACGTACAAAGGGGTAAGAGTACCCAGAACGGAAAACTAATTGACGACATCACAGGAAGAAAACCATCAGTGAACGGTCAAATAGAAGGGGAGAGATAAAAAGAGAGACGTACAAACTTGCAAACTTGCCACATTCAGCCCACCAGATATTGATGGAGAAGATGAAAAGATTGAACAAATCTCAGATGAATTTGACATCAAAGTTGGCCCCTTCAGTGTGGAAGAATATGAGAAGGCCAGGAAATCACTGGTTGGGGGGAAGGGTAGTGGAGAAGACGACATTCCACCTGAAGTCATAAGGATATGCGATCTGGACGAAATAATGCTAAAATGTTGTAATAATGCCTCATTAAAGAAAGAGAAGCCTGAACAATGGTCAGCGTTAAACATTGTCTCAATCTCCAAGTCAGGGAATCTTAGCCAAGTCGGTAACTATAGAGGAATACAATACGTTTCCGCTAAATAATTGCCAAGACATTCAACTGAAGGTTACTCAACAGGATTCGACCAGCCGTCAACAAACTACTGAGAAGTAATCAAAATGGCTTCAGAGAAGGAAGGACCATAGTTGGGCCAAGGTTAAGAAACTTCTTGCCATAATAACTCTAATCGATTTCAGAAAGGCCTTTGACACAATCCACAGAGGCAAGATGCTCCAAATCACTAAAGGCCTTTGGAATCCCACAACAAATTCTGGATGCTATAGGACTCTTGCATGAAAACACAAGAGCTATAAGGAGACCTCACCAGATGGATTGACATCCAGACTGGAGTCCTCCATGCAGACACACTTGTTCCATACCCGTTTGTGGTGGTGCTGGACTATGTACTTTGTATAGAATAGATGGTCGGGAAGAGTCACTTGGATTCCATCTTGAGAGGAGGAGGAGGAGTAGAAGAGTGGGGCCAGTGACAATAACTGACTTGGACTTTGCTGACGATATTGCATTACTATGTGAGGAATCCAACAAGTGCAAGATCTGTTTCTAAGGATAAAAACATCTTTACGAAAAGTTGGACTCAAAATTAATGATGCTTCTAAAACAAAGTTCATGTCATTTAATCACCAAAATACTACCATAATAACAAACAACGGCACTCTGTCAGGATGATGTTGACGACTTCAAGTATTTGGGTGCTTGGATGTCTTGTACAGAGAAAGATATCAAAGTCCGCAAAGCCGCTGCCTGGAGAACCTGTAACTCCTTAAATTTAGAGAATAAAGGTATGATTTTGGGAACCGGTGCTCTCTTTACGACGAATTGAAACTAAGGCGATACCATTATTTTAAGTGGAAGAACGAGGCCGGAGGCCGAGTTCTTCCACGCAAAAATAACGGTGTCGCCGGGTTCAATTCGTCGAAAAGAGAGTACCGGTTTCCCAAATCATACCTTTATTCTCATTCTTAAACAGCTTTATCATTTAAGGTTATCTTTAACCCAATTTCGCGATACTTTACGGCTTAAATACAACAAGAAAGGACTGCCACCACCCAGTGACAACAATCGAACAACCCGTTGAACGCAACGATCATACGCAACGAGGCGCAACGTTGGCAGGCGAGCGCGAACGTAGCAAAACGCGGTATGACGCGAGCGCTTCAACCTAAAATAACTCAATACACAGCGCGTACTACCCGGCCATCAGCCAATGAGATTGCTTACATTTTTACAGCTGTTTAAGAATAAGAGATGAAGGTGAATTATCCAAAGACACTTTAAATTAAGAATTTGGATGTGAGACTTATACCATAACACCAAAATTAACCAAGAAACTCGATGACTGGTACACAAGAATGTTCAGGTCAGCTCTGAACATTAGCTGGCAACCTTACAAACAAGAATATTAGTATGATAAGGATAAGGACCTAGCCTAGTGCATTCGACAGGATAATTGTACGCGACCGTATGGGTCAGTGCAGGCAGCCCGAGAGCCGAGAGGTGTGGTCCTTATCCGTCATATATATTGAGAAAACAATAGTATACAAATATTTAATGATCTTATTCGGGATCTTTGTGGAATCTATTGGTCCCCTCGGTGAACTGGAGGGCGTGGGGTACTATTTTCCCTAGACCTTCGGTCTCGGGAAAATAGTACCCCACGCCCTCCAGTTCACATCGGGGGCCAATAGATTCCACAAAGATCCCGCATAAGATCATTAAATATTTGTTTTATATCCTTCATGAATATATTTTTTGTTCGTTGATTGGTTAAAAGTGAAAGTAAGCCTGAGGCTGAGCCTACGTAACAAAAAATAGGCCTTGCCTGTACTGTACTCTGTAGGCTTGGCTAGCCTAGGGTTAGGCTAGGCTAGGCAAGAGCTTGAGCATTGACTGCCTTTTAGGCAGAGGAAAGTCCGCCCCACTTACGATATCAACACCTTTTTCGGTAAATAATGACGCTGAAGTCTGTACCGAATTTACTCCCGGAATTTACTGCATATAGCATGTACAGCTCACCTTTCTGTTTCCGTGGACAGTCAATCAATCATGCAGTGATGCAGCGTTGAGATCATATCAGCGTTGTCCATTCCATGGCATTAAAATAAAAATCACCGCGGGAATCACCGGTGTTATTTACACAACTCCTGGAACACTGACAGAACATACGTAATTATTTTTTTGTATTCTAACTATCCGTGCAGAAGGTTTCCCACCGATGTTTAATTGCAACTGGGCGCAGCCATGTTGTTGCTACGGGTGTCGACGGAAATAGCCTCAACAATGCGCCAAAGTTCCTTTTAGAGTAATAACTAATACGAACGTCCACATACGTTGAGAAATACAAGTAAGAGTCTGTGCACTCTCATGCATAACGTCAACAGTCGTAGCTAGTCGTATTGACCACAGCGAAAAAACCGATTAAGGAACTGATAACACGGGTATCGAGGCTAGAGGGAAATAGGTGCCTATTTCCCTAGGGAAAATAAGCGTCTATTCCCTGTGATCTCTCTTTCGCTCTCTTTCTCGCAAATAGTTAAACTATTTGTGGTCATGTGACGCACTTTTAACCAATCAATGACATGAATATATTCATGAGGATATAATATCAAATCATTACATTAACATTAATCATTAATGTAATTTATCAAAATTTTGAGGTTGATTTTAAAATAAATTAAAAACACTTCTACACTCCAACATTTCCAAAGTTATACTCTACAAACAGTGCTGAAAAGACCTTAACGCAATTCATTGTTGATTATACTCGATTCGCGCTGATATAGGAGCTGGGGAAAAGTTTTGGATCATATCCATTAGGTGAAATAGGAAGAAGCATTTTAATCTATCCAAGAACTCGCTTCGCTGCCTAACAATAGAAAGTGACTTGAAAGGTAAATGGCCAAGTACAAAACTTAATTTTGTTTACCATGTTTACTGTACTTTTCAGAATTTAACTTTGTACATTTTAATAGAATCGATTTATACCTCATACTTCACTGTTAAAGCTGTGTTTAGGAATTAAACGCTTTTCCATGGTCACTGCGAAAACGCTAAGTGTTTAAACATGTTAAGTATTTGATTGCAAGTGTTTAAGAATACGGCATTAGAATTACAGAATTAAAAATGATATTTAGAATTTAACAGAGTAAGCATGGAAAAATAATTCAATTCATACTGAGCACTGTACACGATATGTTTTTTACTGTATGGTCCTTCTACTCTGTTCCTAAATGTACCCTGACAAAGTAATTCCCCGAATTCTTTTGAAAAAAGAAGAAGTTTAATTTATAGGCGACGTTAAGTACAAAGTTGTGTTTGCGTATTTATGTGTTTAGGCCAAGGTTTTCATTTCCAAATATTTTATCCAACGTGCTTCAACTATTAAGAACTACGTCGGACCATCTATAACTACGAGTGGGTATTGACTCACTATTGTATAATCTTATAGTTTAAAACGGTAACGTATGAAAGTAATGATGAGGCCCCACATCACCTGTGGTGACAGCACCAACCAGTTGTCAACAGTTCATGGGGAAAAATTCAATAGCGCACCTGCCTTATACAGGTATAGTATTTCACATTTTAACGTACCTTACTTTTACCAATGACCCTCTATGTTTTGACCACTGCACATCGTATTGACCGTAGAGCACACAGTATTAAGAACGCACGGACTGGGAGTGCTGCAAAGTTTAATTGTTGTGCGCCCATCATAAACAGCTCTCACCCGTAAAAAAGTACAGGTTGTCCCTATATCAGCGCGAATCCAGTATAGTTTGTTTTGAAAATGATCTGGAAGTGCGAGAAAGATCAGACTCTCTAAGACGCTTAAGAGTGGCTAATCTTTCTCGCACCTCCCTGGCAGTTTCAAAACAAACCCATTAGTGATGAAACGCGTCAATGAAATTGAAAGAAAGATACACTTTTCGCACTGCCCTTACTTTTTTCAAAACAAACCCATCAGTGACGATTTGCATATAAATGCATATGCATTTTCTTCTACCAATTCCAACGCCCACTGTATTAGATGTTAAAGACCAACTCAGACATGCATGTACAAAACATGACTGGTTTCTGCATTGAAAACGATTTTATTTGTGAATTTTGGGTTTCTTGAAGTATACTTAATTCTTATGGGCCTACTAATATATAGCAACATGATATAGTCCATTTCTCTACTCCGTGCAGTGATGTCATAACATTGACGCAGCTTTTACTCACGCGTCAAGGTATGCCATCTTTGTGCGCGAGTATAAAAACGCCGTCGCTTTAAGCCAGCGCGTGCGGTTTACCGGTGCGCCCATCAAATCTCGCTCTAACGTCACTGCACGTTAGCAGCTATACTTTCTGAACGGCTTTCGAACTTGACAAATTATAACATAAGGAATTTTATATCAAGATCAATATTTAATGTCAAACGTATCGTCCTTTGAGAGTACAAAAAAGCTTGTTCTCGTTAATTAAGATGTACGCGTTTCGGAAAGAAACGGTACAAAATCACATTGTTTGGAATGGTCTGCGCATGTGAATTCAACTAATACTTTATACGAGAAACCAATATTTTTTTCAACACAATAATCTAAGTCAGGACTGACACCATAGATTGTAGATACTAAATTCGTAGAGGGTATATATACGATGCAGACATGTTACTTGATATTGAGCAGTAAGTCGATATCAAGTGATTGACGGTATTTCTAGTTGCTACTAGAAGTTGTGACTTGTGGTGACCCGCGTGAATTATCTGATGACCCGTGCATTATCTGATGACCCGTGCATTATCTGACAGAGCCCAGTGCATTCGTGAAAAATAATGCACGCTGAAAACAATAAATAATCTAACACGATAGTATATATGGGGATATGGGGATGTCCCCAAGCTCTCTCAGAAAATTAGAAAAAGAAGGGCACGATTTGCAGGGCATTGCTATAGAGCTAACTACTAACCAGTAGCTAAGCTTATCCAGTAGTAGCCTTGATCAAGGCTGTCTGCTAAGAACCGACACACTTGTTATTTTCACACTGTACTGCATAATTAACATTTATTCTCAATTATTTTGAACATTGTGTTTCCAAGTTTGAAATCAGTGCTTTAGCATTTTTAGGGCTACCCTGTCTGGAGAAAGATTAAATAAACAAAACAAAAATTGGTACACTGCCTGGTGGTCTGTTGTGCATGCTGGCTGGATCCTGGATCCTACTAGTCTAGGTATAAAACCACAACACCTCTTGTGGTCAGGTGCAGTGATGTGCTACTCAGAGCTCTGCCTGAGTTGAACTTATACTGAACTCGTTAGTGGAAGCATGGAACATAGGCCTCGTGAAATTGGAAATTGTTTAATAGAGTGAATTGTTGCCATTTTTAGGAAGGGGGATATATGCTCCACTCCTTATATGATTACATTATTTATATCAGACGTGCGAACCAATTAATGAAGTTGGTAGAGCGCCTTGAACAAGGCTAATCCAGAGGACACGGAAGCATGGGAAAATGAACCCTGGGAGACCAGCGCTCACGTGCTGAGACAAGATACAAGACATGATGCATTAGATTTGGGAGTAGCTATGCAGGCCAGGAGGACATGGCGTTGTTCGAAGAAACCCCTCGACCTAAGTAAGCAAGAAAGCAAAATGAGACGAATTGTGTCGTATGGCAAGCAAGGGGATGATAACGTCACAACGACGTTTTTTTACTGAACATTCTTAACATATAGTGTAATAAAAGCAACGAGTTTTTTAGTGCTGCCTGAAAACAACGCTTTGATTTCATTACAACGCGTTGCTTTTCAGTTTTCTGATAGGTTAGCTGGTTGGTTGTCACAAATACGTTATGATCTTTTTAGCTTGCCATAGCCACCTGGATGATGCTTCAACGAGATATGGCTTTGTTCCGCATTGAATACACATTAAAATCAGGCCGCTCATTGTTTACTATGAATACACACTCCACGACTCTCTTAGGATCCTGCCTGAGAACGGTGGCATAATAGACTCAGTCATGTTACCCCAACAGCCCAATGTTCACACTAAAAAGTACAATTAAGCCATTAGTACAATTATTCCTCCCGACTATTCGACTCAAAGTGATTCTACCCATAATGGAGCACGTCTCTGCTCTCCGCTCTATTCGTGCAAATACCAATGGTTTGTAACCTATGGGGGTATTTAGACATGCTGCATTACTTTTTTTGGGTCTTTACTTTAAATTGGAGCAAACATTTATACAGCTATATGTAAGATAATGTATGTTTTCTATTTTGAGGGGAAAATTGACAGTTATAATATATTTTTCTGGTACGTGTGTACCTCAACGTTTGTGCAACGTTTAGCCAACATCCAGATTAGTTGACAGTTGCTGTCGGATTTTGGTTGTTCATGATAACGTTGACGTTGATAGACATCGGGCCAGCGTCAAAACTTTTGGTCGGTCGTTGGTTGTCATTAAAATGTTGAACATTGGTCCAATGGTGTCTACCCAATTGCGAACAGTTCACACAATTATGTCGACTTAGGTTGATCTGCCCACTTTCATTAAACGTCACAAAGACGCTGGCCCAAATTTGTCCACACCATGCAAACGTCAAAAGATATTGATGTTCGGCCAACGTCAGACTTGCTGCGTTCATAAAACCATGTTCTGATGCAATAAGGTTAACGTCAAATAAACGTTGAATCAACGTTGGGCCCATGTTACACAAATGTCTTTATAGGAGACTCCTAAACGGTAGTAGAAATGTTAAAAATTATGATATACATTATACAACGACCCCATTCTTCCCTATCCTTTTGCAGGACATCAACCTGCATTAATTTGGTTACTGCCTCAAGATTAATAGTCAAGATAGAATTTTCGCCACGTTATTCAAATAAGCAAAGTAACCTTGTTCTTGATTTTTTTTCTGTTTAGGGAAGTAGGTATAATCGCGCTCTCTCTAACATGGTTATCACTTTTTGAACGAACTACACTGCATAATTCTATCTTTCTTTCCCATATTAGGGCATGATACGGCAAAAATAGGGCAAAAATGAATAACATGTCAACTCAATTTACTTCCAGAATGTCAGTGACCAATATGTACACGTAAACTCAAGCGAACAATAGAGCTAATGATATTCAACAATCAACCTAAAAACACTTCGAATATTTTTCACAACAGGGTATGCAGGTCCATTGTTACTGTCCACGCTGTTGAAAAGATTTCAAGCTATTTCACGTGTTACCACTTCCCCGTATTGAGCTCTAGTATCTGTTCATAACATAAAGGGCAACATACTTTACCTCGATCATGATTTTTTTCAAAATGTAGGTCGCTGAATATCATTGCCTTTCTTGGTAAATTGAATAGAAATAGTGTTTAAAGACAATAACTTGCGGATTTAGGTTATGCACAAATTAGGTCAGCCCTTGCCATGGGCTTTTCTTTCATGAATTTTGTCCTTTACATTTTCTTTTTGAAAAACATTATTAATCATAATAGGTCAAAGTTAATTGAACACACAGTAGAATCTCAAGATTTCTTTTATCGCGAACGAGGAAAGAACTTACACCAATGCGGCAAGGACATAAAATTCGAAATGCGTGCACAATAGCATGGACCAGATGTAAAAGAATGTGAAGTGTGTTCCGGTGTGAAAGCAGATATAGTCCGGCAGGAGCCATAGTCTGGGGCTCCATATACGATAACGGAATAAAGCGTGAAACTAATGTTACGTGAAGAGTCAACTGAATCGATTGCCCCACTGTTCACCATTGTTCCCGGACTATGAGTACGCCGGACAATAATTACTTCTACACCGGTGTGAAAGTAATCATAGTCCGGCAGGTATCATAGTCCGGACTCCATAGACGACAACGGAATAAAGCGTGAATCTAATGTTGCGTGAAGAGTTAACTGAATCGATTGCCCTATTGTTCACCATTGTTCCCGGACTGTGAGCCCGGAGGACTATATCTCCTGCCACACCGGGCCGATTACTGAATATCATCAGCTCCTTTGTTCGCTTGAGCATGTCGAGGTTATGTACATGTATATCAATTGGTCACTGATATTCTAGAAATAAATTGAGTTGACATTTTATTCATTTTTCTAAATAATGTGCACTCTTTTCATGTGGGGACACAGCTTTTCATGGTTAAAATAATATTGTTTTAATTTTAATGAAGGAAATAAGTAATCCTCAGGTCTGTAGCACGAATAATTAAAAGGCCAACATTGTATCATAGTCAGGAGGAATTGTGGGCACAGGGTGGAAATGGAGTACAGACTTTTTCTATTGATCGATTTTTATCAATGATGACCTAAGCTAATATTTTCTGGAGGGCGTGCAAAATTTCGTGCAGTGCATTTTCTAGAAATCCAATATGGCCGCTATCACTCTCAAATTCATTCAAATGGCCATAATTTTATGCAATAGATCCAGGTTTTAAAGCAACGGGAATCTTTTGGACGGGTTTTTGAAGTTGATTTGATCACAAACAAACATACACATCAAATGCAATTATGGCCGCCCTAAAACCCAATATGCCTGAAATTGATTCAATTGACCATAACTCCTAAAGTATTTGTAATAGAGGCATAATTTTGCTCTATACCCAGTCGGAACTCATATCTGACATTTAGTGTGTTAACAAGCTTACCAATCAAGATGGCAGTCAATAGGACTGCTTTAAGAAAAATTTCTTTTAAAACCTACAAATAGTCATATATTCATAATATATGGGCCGTCATTTGATTTTAAGCATGTTTGTCAAAACAAATATACCAGAATACGGAGTTATAATGCTCAAGAATGCATATGTACTTTAATTAAAACTTTAATACTCATCTGGGGTTTTAACCTGAATACCCAATACAGATTATCTAATTTTTTAGGTTTTAAAGAAGGTAAAAAGGCAGCCACATTGGACCACCATTTTAAATTTTTGAATGATAAGGGAAACAGAAATTCCAGATTAAGAATGTCAAATGGGCCCATACTTATCCCACCTTAATTTACACCTTTCTAAAATAATAGTTGATGTAAATACCTATAAGACAATATAATGCGGTTTTACTCTTTTTAAAGGCGGCGGATTGGCTTGCCATTGAATTTTGAAAAGTCATTACAGAGAAATGCAGTTTTAAGGGTTTCGTAGTGAGTGATCAACTACATGTATATCATTTAAGTGTAAAGCATAAGCATGCATATGACACTGGAATCAAGCTATAAACGCAAAAGAGTGCAGAACACTTGACGGATGGCCTGATGCGGTTGGAAATGCCACATTCTGAGGTGTTAAAGTAACAATTGCAGAGTGTGATCGATTATAACAGATTTGACACCTGCAGACACACGTGTGGGTTGTTCAGTATTGTATTCAAGTAGCGTAAATTAGGTATAATGGAGGAGTAAAGATTTCTTTAAGATTACCGAGAGCTATTTGGACTTTTGAGCAGCCATATTGGAATTTTGTGGCAATAATGATTTAAACTACATTACCAAACATTTCTCGTGCTTTTTAAACCCAACGGAAGAGAGTACGAGAAGATATGTCCCTATCGGAAATACTTAAGGGATTTTTTAGTGATTTTGGACATTGGTAGCCAGCATATGGTTTTAAAAAATGGCACTGTAACACATTTTGCACACCTCAAAAAATTATTGGTTAGGCCTAATGAACTAAAATCTATCAATAGAAAAAGTCTTACTCCATTTCAAGCCTTCAGGCTGTGTGCCTGACTTCCACCTTGACTATGCATGTACCATGCCTATAGTGAGCCTACGACGGAGGTAGAAGATAACGACTAGTCCCTGGGACTGACACTCCTATGTGATTGCATATACGAACATAAAGACGTGGTGTTGCGAACCCAAAATCGTGAAGAGTATATTAAGGATCTGGTGGGTGTTTTACCTTTAAAGGTAACTTACGATTTGAAGAAAAAATGAAAATCGCAAAAAAACTAACTAATTTTTAATCCTTCAGCCCAAAAACAAGGTAACCCCTAAATAATTTTATTGAAATTGAAATAATATTTCGTAACTATGGTTTAGACGTTATTGGCACTGAAAAAAAGATGCACCTGGTTAGTGGTAGCCCAAAGTTATAGGTTTTCACATCACCAAATAAAATTGCCATTGGTTATGTACAAAAGGGCGCCTATTTCAAAACGTAAATTCTCATTAAACCGAAAGCGACTCAGTTGCTTGAATTATTGCATACCTTGGACTGCTAGACCTCGGCATCCCATTCAGCAAGAAGAATCCATAAGTTGACCACGGAGTTTTTCAAAACTACTGAAGCATGAAGAGGAAGACAACGATGAGTTCCGATCCCCTGCTCTGAAGTGTGGCTTCTAGTCAAAATACTCCTATGGGATGGGTGTAAATTAGTACTGTAATTAATCAGTAAGACTTCGCACACCTTTTTGTCTGAATTTTGCTGATTTTTACCTTTAAAATAATTTATAACACAAAAGATGCCATGGAGTTTCCAGTTTCTACTATTTTCAATTTGAACTTAGACGTCTCCTTTTTTTACCTTTTCCCAAACACTTTTCGGCCAGAGGGGTGCCAGACCAGATCTATTAGTGGTGTGAAATCGATAGGTTACAGTTATTGAAGTTAGAGTAAGAGCTTGAGGGTAGTTCTAGTTAGACCATAAATAAACTCTTGATATTTACAATTTTGTTTGTAATTTTATTAATCGATATAACTCTTGGTTATATAGAGTGTTCTACGTACACACTGTATGTTATGGGGTCAAATATGCACTCGATAACAAATAAAATGACCCCACGTGAGAAAAACAACTTACTTTAAGTAAGAGGAAAGAGTCGTTTTAACTCAGATGGGGTCATTTTGTTTTTTGTCGGTGCATATTTGATCCCCATATTTCTCACAAACTGATTGAATATTTAATGTTGACTTTAAATCCCTCTCAGGAGCGCACCACATGGTTGACAAACGGGGTAAAATTTTGCACCGATTGGTGTAAAAGTACAAAATATGGGGTAAAACTTTCACAAATTGATGTCCGGGGTAAAATTTGTACATATTGGTGTCCGGGGTAAATAAAGTTTTGAACAGATAGGTGTCAAAGCTACACAATACGGGGTAAAATTTTACACAAATTGGTGTACGGGGTAAAAGTTTGCACAGATTGGTATCAGAGAAAAAAAAAAAAAAAATTGTACAGATTGATCAGCCCAGTGAAATACAGCCTGTCTCAAAAACGGTACAATTAGGAAAAAAATGGTAAAATTTCAAAATAAGTCATTCTTATTTGGCATAATATTAAATAACAAAGACCGGGCTTTCCAATAGTGTTTGTTTCATCTTAATTGCTTTTGTCAATTCCGAGATATAATCAATTTAGTTCGATACACCAAAATCGATTTTGTACCACTTTCACACATGGGCAGATTTGTTTCGAGTACTGTGCCATGCTGACTTGAAGCTCACAAATGATTGCAACTTGGGAAAAAAACACACACAGTAAAGTACACAAAGGAAGTCTAGTTTCTCCGCACAAGTTTTAATATTCAACATAATAAGTTCAAAGATAAATACTTTTTTCATAAATAATGATACTTTAAGACAACAAAAACTCTTTCCTCTAAAATGGCGGTTGCTGTACGGTCACGATTCTCTTCTAACAAAAACAGTATATCAACTATTATACACTTTATCTTAAAGCCAGAACTCAATGAAGATAATTTCCACCATTACGTAACTGGTTTTGCATCTTTTAAAGATTTTTAAAGAAGTTAATCCCTTTTTGAAGATTTTCAAATCTGTTCAAATGTGAATAACTTGTGTTAAATCTAATACTTTCACCGCTTTCACTCAACCAGAAAGTGGCACAAGCTCGGTGTTTGTGTTGCGCAGTAAACTGGAGTTTTTTCTCGATTGAAACAAGCAAATAAGATGAAACAAAAAGTATGGGAATGCCTGGTGGTTTATTTTTCTTTGATGTGATGCACAAAACGGCTTACTTATGTTGAGATTTTCGATTGTACCATTTTTGAGACAGGCTGTACCCATTAATTTGCCATAAAATTAGCTTGATTTTCCACCCAATGTGAAATTATTTTGATTTTTTCGAAGATATCCACGCATTGATCAGAATTTTAAATCTTTCTTAAAATATGAATATTTCATACACATAGATGTGTTGTCTTGACGATACGGGCACTCGAACAGCGCCACCACTAAGTTTAGTCCAACTCTTAAAGGTCCCAGGAAATGCAAATAGAATTGATGTGCTTTGTGTCAAGTCTACAAGGAGGGACCAGAAGCATTCAATATTTGGGTTGGTGATATCATCATTTGTGGTATCATTGATTTTCAGAGAGTAATAGAAAATTCCAGGTGACTGGTGTGAATCTATTCATGACACTGACTGAAAATCAACAATTTCACTAATGATGTCACTGGTAATGTATTCTTTTTTCTGGCCCTGTTTATTGGAATGGAATTTCCCATAAAGATTTGGAGTAGGTTTATCATCTCATTTCCTGGGACCTGCTTTAACGACCAGGGGCTCCTTCCGAGGACCCAAATTCCGCTGACACTTAAGTGTTACTACAAAACAAAGCCTAAAACTCTTTTGAGTTTGTTTGTTAATTTGAGGGTATTTAATCGACCCACAATGCACTATGATTGGGAAAAAATCTCTAGATGTTGTCATGTGACACCACATAAGCAGGGTGCAAAGTACAATGGGACTGGGCAAAATTATTTTTACCACCAAGTTATCATAAATAGCCGTACGGGTGAGATGTCCTTTGTAAGTATAAAAGTGCGTTGTTTTGTATGCAAATTACTGGAGATATTTTCTTTGAGCTTATTAGTTGTTTTGATCTATCTGAGGTATTTGAATACAAAGTACGTGATGTCAAGATAATACCCCCAAAATCTGTTGCTTCCTATTCACTTGCGAAATTTGTTTCCAGGTGGTAGGTGGCAATAGAATACGTAATAATACGTGTGGGGTGCAAGGCGAGTAAATGGCGAGTTATTTCTTTGGGAGTTCATTATGTCGTGGACTTAAGTGAGTGGATATAGAAAGGTTGCTAACAAGTGACGCGTTTCGTCTAATAACCACACGAGAAAAGCTCATTGGCATAATGATAACAGCATTCATTGCGAGTTCAGTGGCTAAGCATCTCTATCCGAGAGAGTGACGGGATCCCGGGAGTGGGATTAGATTTGTGTTCTGAAGATTATGTTAGGTGGACGGCATGATATGCATTA
>JAMKCH010037098.1:0-32387 GCA_023653785.1 Ophioderma brevispina
TGGATCATGCAAGACTTAGGCTCACCAAGAAAAATATGTCATGGGTGATTTTAATCAGGATAATGAATCTTGTCAAGCCAGATCCAGTGGTTTACCACAAGTGCTATTAAAGTGACATTAAGATATGGTGATCAGAACCTCTTCTGTTAGTTCTCAAAAAGACCACAAACCTATCGTCAGAATTTCGATTAATTTTTTTTCAGTTCCCCATAGGCCACTCTCTTAGTCTTAAAGGGATTAGCAGCGATTTGCTAATCCGAAACATCGTAAATATCACAAAAATTCATATTTTCGTATTTTTGTTACTGGCATGGATATGTGAACATAATCTGCAAGTGGTTGGCTTGAAATCCGTGTATTAAGGACATGGCGGCACTTTTTATCTGATTCTGTAATTTCTATACGTGCGTATCTAAATTCCGACTTGAGATCAAAAAAGCCTTTCCTGGTGAATATCACAGATTTTCAGCGTGATATTGTACGCCATGATCAATAGTTAGACCTCAAAGACGAGTATCATTGATCTTTGTTCATTGTGTACTGGTGTAAACCATAATCAGTTGTTTAGTGCAGATTTTGAGATGCTGTCACTGTGTGTCTATTTGCGGTAGACGGTATGGCACATTTCCTCAAATACTTTATTTTCTTCACTATTGGTGGTTTATTTCTACATTAAAGCAGTTATAAGGAATTGTACACACTTATCCCTGATTTATAAGTTAAAAACATGCATTTCCACATTTTTTCGATTCTCTTGCATTATCGCTGCTAATCCCTTTAACTTAATTGCCCAATATCTGGACAACTAAAAGGTACTATCAGTGATTTACTAAATCAGAAAATAAAAAAAAATAATCAAAATCAGATTTTTACATGTCTGTAACAAGTACAGGTATTCTAACAAATTACAGGACCAAAATCAACCTAATAAGGACAAAATTGGATATTTTAGTCATTACTGTCTGTACGGGCACATTACTACAACACGTAATTGAATGCAGATTCAAATCTTTGAACACTGCTTTTTTTCCCTCCTTTTCTGCCAATTTTTAAGTTGGAAAAGATAACTTAAAGTAAGTCTACAACTTATTCCTTCACTATTAAACTATTCCTGCAAATTTCAAGTATCCCCCCCCACTCTCGGGTGGATTACTGATAGTGCCTTTAATATGGTAACAGAGTAGGGACTCATAACACAACATGCCAAATTTAACCACTGGGTGCATCTTATTGCAAATTTATCCCTGTAATAATTTTACCCCCTTAGCTTATTTTATCATTTTCCACACATTTCCCAGAGGTTGGCCCAAAAACTCTGATTTAGTACCCTTCAAACTGTAGAAAAAACATCTTCAAACCTTCTTCCCCAAACTTTGAGAATGAGATCCTCATATATGTCCCTACTGACTGCACTATGCCAAGGGCGGATCCAGGATTTCTTAATAGAGGGGGCACCAAATTTTCCGGCGAGCGACTTTTTCCAAGTCGGTTCGAAGAAATTCTGACAAGCGGGTGGGGTACTGCGTCCGCCCACAAAGCTAGATCTACACGGCGCCCGACACCCTGTACCATCATTCTTAGAGATCTTAAGGGCGCCCTGTGCATAAAAAAGTCATTTTTATATATGTACAGTTCGCCCGGTGCTCCATGCGGGGGCGCCCCTTCTAAATCCGCGCCTGTATACAAACAGGTTTCAAATATTTGAGATGTAAATAGGTTGAAAAAATGTTTCCAAACTTTTTGAGGAGTTCGTTTAGACGGGAAATAAAAACTTTATAACAAGTTAACCCAAGTAGATGATTTAGGTCAGTGGCGTAGCCAGGTGGGGCAGAGGGAGCAGAAGAAGGCCCCTCCGAAAAATTCTGAAGGGAAATCGGGAAGTAAAGGATGGATATTCATGTTAAATCAGCCCTTTTTCACACTCTTTTGCCCTACAACCAGGATATTTTTGCCTATGATCAGGACATTTGTTGCACCTACTGGGAACTTGCCCTCTCAGAACCACCAGGCTGGCTGATCTTGGGAGGGGAGGTGGAGGGGTCACCTTCCCCCACTCTTGCAAGTATTTTCTGAATCCAGTACATTTTGACACAAACATTTGTTGACAAAAAAATGCAGAATATAAACACTATACAAATATTTTATCAGACACATGTAATAAGGTTTCAGTTTGAGGCTGCAGGCATGACTCTTCCGATCAACAAACAACTGTCATATGTGTTTCTGTCACCAATCAACCAATTTCTGTCAAGATCATCTTAAATAAGTAAATTTTACACTTGATAGATATTAAAATAGTTTTTAGTAGCATGTCATCCAAATTATCTGTCAATTTTCTAAATCAGTGTTTATTTTGCCAAATTATTATAAAAAATCTGCTCAATTAAGAGAGCACATTCCATGTCAATGTACTAAAAATGCCTTTGTCAATGTAACACAAAGCATAGTGAACATATAATGAAACAAAGCATGTACAACTTTTTTGTTTATTTTCTAATTTAAAGGTGCAACGAATAGACACTCAATACATTTCTTACCTTGTATTTGGCTACAGAAATGCCTTAAAAGAGAGGAAAAAGGTGATTCTGATTTGCTTATATTTCAATATCAAACATAGGCTGAATTTTGTATTTGCTCCTATACGAAATTAGAAATTTCAAAATATTTGTAGTCCCAAAGAAGCATTTCTCAGCTTAATCCTTTTAGATGGGGATATTTCTGAAGGACAGCTTTACATCAGGGCAAAAATCAGTACTTTCCGATTTTTTTAGGGACACCTGATATGTGAAATCTCTCGTTGCACCTTTAAGCATCAATTTAAAGCTTGCAATTACAAAATTTGCTTAATTGGGACAAGAGCCGCAGTCAATTTTAGTAATAATTAACCAATTTCCACATGGAGAAAAATTAAATAAATATTGTTTTCTAATCCAAGCCCTACCTTTGAAACTTGCAATTATTGGCTGGTATTCTGAAAGGGAGACTAACTTTAGACCTGGGTTTAAACCAGGGTTATTCCTACAAGAGGGGACCTTTTTTCCTTTCAAAATACTGTGAAAGTTAAATGTAACGGGTGAGAAAATTCCTCATGGATGGGCTGAATGAGGAATTTTTTCGCCCATTAGAGCAAACCTTTAGAGTATGTTGTAAGAAAAAAAGGTCCCCTCTTGTAGGACTAACCCTGGTTTAAACCCAGGTCTAAAGTTAGTCTCCCTTTCAGAATACCAGCCATTATGTCTAAGTATTTTAGCAGTTTTACTTTTGTAAACCCGCTAACCATAAAATGTTTCACCATAAAATGCCAACACATTGACAAAGTGTTTGTTTACTTTTTCAATCCATCACATCCAAGGAAGCCAGACGATAATTTGAGGGGGATTTCCCCGCCTACTGTAATTTCCTTTCGCTTACATTGCTCTTCTATGCAAGATCACTAAGTTAATGCATGCTGAGGTGACAAAAAAGCTCTGTGGGCCCAATCACCCAGAAATCGATTTAACTTTTGGTGATGACATTTGACATTTCACGATTTTTGTCTTATACCTCCATAACCATATGTTGTAGGTAGTACAAACTATACCTTTTTTAATCCTTGTAACAAGCGGAACACATTGGTTACCTTTTTACAGCAATCCAAGCATTTTTCATTTTTGACCCCTGTATTATGGATTACCCCCCCCCCCTGGATTCCATACACACTTACGCGAGGGGCACCCCGCTAAATTTGTTCATTAACCGTCATGGAAGACAAATCCACTGAGAAATGATGCTCTGCTCTCCACAGTCCAGATGAGACCAAAACCACCCAAAGACCTCGGCCATTACATGCAAGTGCCATAAACATGTATGCATGTACACCTGGCACAAAAAGTATCTCGGCATGTTTTTCGATCAGTACTGTGTCAAAGTCAGACCATTTTAAAAGTTTTCGAAATATACATTTTGTTGCCTAGGTCTTGCTCTTTCATTTAATACCTCGCTTTTAAATAAGCGTGCAAAAATGGCTGAGATAGAGTGCCCGAAAGACGCAAACCCCCCAAACCAAAAGTTGCAGTTTTGGGATTTTTCAATGGTCACTGTGTGGTACAACGCAATAATACGTGTGTATTGATTTTACACAAAGAAGTTTCCCGACTGAATGAGCGAGAAAGCCTACTTACAATATTGATTGTGGTCCGCGTGTTCGTGTCCAGTACAGTGCAATGCCCATTGAAAAATCCCAAAACTGCAACTTTTGGTTTTGGGGGTTTGCGTCTTTCGGGCGTTCTATCTCAGCCATTTCTGCACATTTTTTTACAAGCGATGTGTTAAATGAAAGAGCAAGACCTAGGCAACAAAATGTATATTTCGAAAACTTTCAAAATGGTCTGACTTTGGCACAGTACTGATCGAAAAACATGCCGAGATACTTTTTGTGCCAGGTGTATATGTGGAAACAGAGAGCATTTATGTTTAGAGTTAACATTTGGGTCAACATTTTTACCACAGACACACAATACACACACTACCAAAGCAATCTCTATGTGCCCTTTTGCAGATAACACAAAAAGAGGTCATTCATACACTAGAAGGCTGAAAATGAGACCCATATTTGTGGCACGTCCCTGTATGGTCATTGTGTTGAGTACCCCTGCTGGGCAGTAATCATTCATACAAATCTGTTAGATATATATTATTGCGGCTAAGAGTGGGTTTAATACGGGGACGATCTGCATGTTTGACCATTGTGTTAGTGTACTTGTGGGAGGTGTGTGGGGGGAGGTAGTGGGAGGAGGTGGTGGTGGTGTGTGGGGCTTGTGTGTGTGTTATGTGGTTAAGGTTCTAGTGTTCTTTGGTTCTATGTGCGAGATATTACCAAATGACATTTTTTTTTAAATCTATTACTTGAGATATTTTTGCATTTTAATTTTTTTCCTGGGAAAGTACCTCGCGGGTCGCATGCGAGCTCCTTGCGGGCCAGAAATTAGACACCCCTCATATAACCTGTAATAAAGTAACCAATCAAGAATGTGACAGGTCACATCGTTGTGTAAATGCAAGATGGTCGCAAGAGCAATAGCTGCCATGTGATATATATCTGTGTGCTGCCATGTATTAGGACGACTTAATTTCTTGAGTCAGTGGCCCTTGAAATGGTTCTTCAGGTAACTGTGTGGCCTGAAGAAGCATTTCAAGAGCCATTGACCAAAGACTTGGCATAATAGTATGTTTGATGGAAATTTCTGACAAATGGCAGCTATTGCACTTACAACCTTATTGCACTCACACAACGACATGCTTCTAGTAATATTGCCAAATTTTGTCCTTGTGAGTGCAGGAAATCACCACTACTAATGCTTTATGAAAATACTTCCTTGTAGAGCCACATTAGGTACAGTGCATATCCTTAATAACAGATAGAAAGACCAGTGGATTGTATGTTTAGCCGACACTTTAACTTTGTTTCACTTTGATATTCTCAGACCTAATGGCCAAGTCCTGCCTTTGCCATTCCCCTAATGATCTCCACATAGTTAATCCAAAAATTGACATTAAAAATATCGTTGCATGTTTTGTCATTCCGAATTACTTTGATAAAATAACACTTAATTAAACTTATAAATTTATACTCTGATGGTTTATTTGCCAAGAAAAGAACAAGGGAAAAATTGAAAAGCGCTTGTTTTTGGAGGGGGGAACAAATGCCCTCATTTCATTAAAGAAAATATTGTTGCCCTTATTTGCTCGAGGTATTTTTTTAAATTCAGATAAAGTAAGTTACATGGAAACAATCTGAGTTTGTCAAAAAATTGAGGCTGCCTTTCCACAAAACCTTGAGGTTTTTGTTCTGATATGCTATCTGTGTTCTTATTTGATATGAGAGAACGTCATTAACACACACTACACCACATGTATCGTGGCAAAACAGACTTGAAGTTTGATTGGTGAAGCAATAATGCCAATTTCAATTAAAGTACGGCCCTGGGGTCCCGGAAACTAGCGGGGGAGGGGAGGGGGGACTTAGACGGGGAATGTAATTTGATGTCTGAGACCACCTCCGCCTTTGTCCACGCTAAAGTAGCACGAATCCCGGGTAGCAGGGCTGGGCTTACATTGTTTGTTGTAAACATTCCCCCGCTATGTCCCGGCCCCTACTAGCAGGGCTTCGGTGTGTCTGTGGACAATCCCCGTATATTCTCGGGCCAATGGGGGGAGGGGACTGTTTTAAACTCTGTACAATCCCGGCTCGGTCCCGCTATGCGAACAAACAGGTCTAGCTATATAAAATACATACATTTTGGATCGCGGAGGATTGTAAGAACAACCGAGCGAAATTTACAAACAGGGCGTTGTGTGCTATGTAGTGGCTTGCCTTTCATGACATGGAAGAGATCGGACTGCAAGGGTAGATATTATAAAATGGTGATATACTACGATTTGACGGGCAATACTGCTCACTGATAGACTGGTTTTTTTTATGTGTGACACAGGGGTGTAAGTCCAGGGTCCCCGTTTATGTCACGGCGGAGCCGGGAAATTTTTTACCTCCGGCTTAAGTCCCAGCTATCATCAATGATTGTCCCGGCAGGGAGGCGGGGAAAAGCCTACGTACTCCCGGGCTAAAATCACGCTGCGGGGCAATACTTTTGTACATGCCGGATATTGTCCGGCATATATACCCCGCTATTGTCCCGGGACCCCCCAGAGGCCGGGATGAAAATTGACAAGTGCATATATGGCCACATTGATGTCGATTCCACTACTTTATTAAAGCTGAACTCAGGATATCTGGGATGGCACCCTGATCTGACTTTTTACAAATATGTTTTTTTTTGCCATATAACCAATTGCTTTCCATTACTAATAACTGTGGAAATAGCTAACTTAAAGCAATATCCTTGTGTCTGTAAAAATGCACAACTTTGCAATTTTAAAATTCCAAATCTGAAATGTTTGTGATTAAGGATATAAGGTAACTGTCCTATATGGCCACTGTTAGATTGCACATTATACTATTATTTTATTAATTATTACAAAAAAAAATTACAATTTCAAAATTTCGAGGCGGCCTTAATATATAAGGGTTAACATTTTAAAAATACATTTAATGTGTTATTTTTTTGTTTGAATTGAAGGCTGTGAAATTCAGGATGACAAAGAGAAAAAAAATGCGAACCTTGCAGCATGATATTCAAAATGGACCTTTGGTTGGTATAACGGGTGATCAGGAACCAGAACCTTTAACATTGCAAAAAGATCCTTCAGGTTGTGCCACCATGAATTTCAAATACCATACTTAGAAAGTGCACTGCCAAATTCCAACTAATTGAAACAGGAAGGTTTAGATGGGGGGAATTTTAAACATTCAAATGCAACTTTAGTGAATGAAACCAAACAAGTTATTAGAGGAACTGTAAACCACAAAAATACAGGGAAAACCTGAGAAAAACCATGCTCAAGTTTCCCTGTATTGTTTTTCCACAAGCTTCAATATATATCTTAGTATTTATTTAAAGGGCCATGCAGGGGGGGGTCGGACATGCCAGCTTAACAGAAACCGTGAATTCAAATCGGCATCAACATCGGGTATCCTGACTGCTAGTCTCTTATCAAAGACCCTCTTACCTCGGTAACGGGTAGAGGGCGTTCTTACAGACATCGGACAAAGACTTGACTAAAGGCTATTTGGTGGGCATGATATTTAATGGTAAATTTTAAATGACCGTTATTTGAAATTAACTGTCTTTGCAGCGAGGGTAATCCACTAACCTAACGAATTGGACATCAATTATTTTTCCTAAATTATCATGCATTACTCAGATCTTTTGAACGAAGGTTTAAGAGGTGATTTTGTAAATGTCAACTGGGACCGAGGATTGCTGTTGCTGTGTGGAAAATACATGTAAGAATTCCCTAAATTGACCGTTTTTGGAAATCCAAACATCGAACAATTACGACAGATGTGGCACCGGTAAATGTGGTCTACTCACTAATAGCCTCATCCCCCCCTAGACACAACCTAAGATTTTATTTAGTCGGCCAAAAATTTGCGGGTGTCAGAAGAAAGGAAAGCTACTATTTTCTCTACCCTGTGAATGGAATGAATCTTTTGGCTGATGTTTGGTTTGGGGATGTTATCAACGTGCCCCATTTTGGTCGACCAATATTAATTTTACACAGAATCTATGGGGGATTGCAAAAGACCATTTTTGAGCTGCACATCAAAATGGGTTGACATACGTCACAAAACTTTACAGATGGGAAAGATTCATATACTTAAATCAGCCCATCCCCCTTTAAAAATTAATTAAACAAAAACACATGAATTAAATTACAGTGGCATCCCCTTAAACATTTTGGGTTTTTTTTACTAGTTTGTGCCTTTTTTACTAAATACTTCGTACATATCCACAAGTCATTGGTAATGGATTGTTGGTGGTGTCAGGATTTAGTAAACTGAGTAAGGCTGATCCGGGGCGGGGCCGCGTTGTATCCAGACACGGATGATCCTAATATTGGCAGCTTTTAGACTAGGGCGGATTGGGAACAGTCAGGGCCGTGTACACCCTACCTGTATTCACAAGTGACTGCGTTTTACATGTACAGTTGTTTCTGACTCTATGTTAAAAAAACGGACGCCGGCTAAGTCCCTCCGAAAAGGAGGCACGGGAGCTTCATGATTCCATGTGCCCCACATTCCAACTAGTGAAACCCATGGAGGGAGGAGCGGATTGTATTTAATTAGTAGCTGGTATACAGATGAAACCAGAATTGAGAACCCGGGAATAATAAATCCCAACAAGTGACCCCACAGGGATTCGAATCCGGGATTTTTGGTAAATTGCGCCACAGGCAAACACCCTAAACCGCTTCGGCCAGCTCTCCTCTCATTTTGTTCCTAAAATTATTTTCAAAAAAAGACACACAAAAAAATAAGATTGCTTCTTTGCAATCATCCCTAATAATTCCAAGCCGATTAGGACTGCATGCAGGCAAGTTCAAAACGTCGTTTTGGGTTGTATTTCTATTGGATTGTCTCATAAAAGTTCGCAAAGGGTTCTTGGTATGGAGTGTTATCAATCAAACAAGTGTAAATTATAAAAATCTGATAGCCGCAGAAAATATCATTGTGCTGTATTGTTTTGAAAAGGTATGTTTGAAACTTGGCATCATCACAACCTACAATGCCCACTGGCAAAAAGTAGCTTATTTGCCAAAATTGGCACCAATAAAGGTTTTTTTTTTTTCTATTTCAAGAAGTTAAGTACGTTTCATATTATACAACCATTAATACGTTGGCGATACAAGAATGTCACAATATTGCAATATGGTTATAGGTGGCAAGTGTATCATTGTATCACCCTCAAACTCAAAGCTACCCAGTGTTAAATAACTACGAAACACAGAAGTGATGCTCTCTAAATTTGACTATTTTTTAAATGAAAATGACGCTTTTGCTTGTCTATACGAAACAAGGTGAACTTCAACAATACCAAGATGCACGAATGTGAAATGTGACCTTTTTGACATTTCCCCACCCCCTTCAGACCCAGGGGTGACCCTGGAGGAATGGATTACATGGTAGTAGGGCTGGCCCTTCTACAATATACCAAAGTTTGTGCTACTCTAGCTAAAAAGATAGATATGGCCAAAATGTGACTTTTTTGTTCAATATTAACATTTTTTGACATTTCCCCTACCCCTAAAAGAACAGTGGCTTAGCCAGGATTTGTCGACGAGGGGCACGATTTGAGAATGTACCGACACGTTGATTGTACCGACAAAGATTTTTTCAAGAACCCAAATAAAAAACAGATTTTTAGACAAAGTACGACGGACCGTATTGTACCGACAAAACATCTCGGTCGGGGGGCGGGGGGCACGTGCTCCCCTAGGGCTACGCCCACCTGTAAACAGACCCAAGGGAGACACTGGGGGAAGATTATTGATAGAGGGGTATCGTCCCTTCTTTCAATATACCTAATTGGGCTATCTAGATCATTGGAAAAAAGAGATAGCCCAATGTGACCCTCTTTTGATGCAATATGACTTTGACATTTCCCTCACCACCCCCCCCAATTGACCACAGACCCCAGGGGAGGACCCTGGTGGATGGAATTGAATTACATGGTTAGAAGGGTTGTGCTCTTCCTTACCCAATTAACCAACATTTTGGCTTTACCTCTAGGTCATATGAAAAAAAACATGAGCCAATGTTTAGGGCAACATTTTTCTCATGAGGAAATCCGACGGTGCCCTGTTATAGGTCTTCCAAACTTCGTTCGGCAGGGACACAATGCTTTACTATAAGATTCTTTTGCAATCCAATAGTGTTGTATTTATTGTTTTAATATAAGGCCCTCAAATATATTTTACACACTGGATGCATTCTATGTAGAAATGAATTTTAAGTGATTATCATGTAAAATACATTTTGGCTTCGGAAAAATGCCTAAGGGTCATGCCCATATTAGAAATTAATCTTAGTCTATAATTAGTTATACCATTAAATCTAGACTTTTGTTGGTGTCTTGAATCAAGGGTTTAGCCATTTCGATGTAATAACAAATGCTGTGAAAAGTAAACTTAATATTGTTGACATCTGATCACTATCCCATGGTATGTAACAATTTACAATTATTCCCTGGAGATGGAATCAGCACAGAGACTTGGAACAGCACGGGTGGGGCGGGGGGGGGGGGAGGGGGGAATCACATGTGAAATGGATGAAATGGATATGGGTGTAAGACTGCGCGCTTCCAAACCCAGGGGCATTTCGGTGACAGAAGACTAAAACAAATAGGGGTATTTGGTGAGAGACAGCCAAAAAATAGGGAGTTTTTAGGGTTGACAAATTTGCAAATTTTTTACTTTTTTTAAAAAAAAAAAAAAGGGCCTCTTTTATAAATTCTCCAAAAATAGGGGGTCTTTGGATGACCAGTGGTAAAAATTTTCCCAAAAAAATATGGGGTCTGTGGGTGACATTTAAACTTATGGGGGTCCTTTATTTGGGTGACAAAGTACTGCAAAAATGTGGGGCTTAACCCGCCGTTTCATATGTTCACCCCAACGATGGGGGTTGCTCCCCTCCCCGGGGGGAATCAGCAAAAAGACACAAACATTATGACACCAAAGTTGGGATAAAAAAAGTTTATATCAACCTCTGCAAGGAATTCAAAAATCAAAAAACTTTGTGCACTTTATGAAATCAATGATGAAAAGTTATACCTTAAGTAATAGTCCACATGCCAATGGGGCGCCGCCGAGACTCCAGACCCATTTTGACAATACACTAGCAGCTGCCGTACGTGCCAAGTGGCTCGCCGTGCCGTTAGCCTAAAATATTTATAGTAGATTACACTAACTTCTGATAATTTTTAGAGTGCTTATCCAGGAATTTCCTGTCTATGACCCTGTACACGCAAGCAAAATTGCTATTTTGGACTAGCTACACACAAGTGAAAAATATCTTACTTAGACAACAGTGTTAACCAAGATTAAAAAATGTCAAGTGAAAGTGTTGTGGTGCATTTACCGTTTATTTCAATAATTTCCTGGTAGAAATAACTTCAATATTCCCTTAATAAACTTTCCATGATTCCCCACATAAAGCTTCAGTGGGCTCTCTTGCACCAAGACTTTTTTTCGTTTCTGTAAAATGGTTTATGGGTGTTGGGGGGTTACAACCCCCCACCCCCAAAAAAGAACAAAAATACAATTTCACAGTTGTTTAAGAATTTGTTATAAAGAACCAGAGGCTTATGATTTTGATAACAGTAAACAAAAGATAAACACTTATTTTTTTTCATATAATTTTAAAATTACTATAAAATATTCTGGGTGGCAACCCCCCCATACTCTCCCCACCCCCACACCCCCCGTCACTGCGACTTTACGGCATGACCCTAACCCCGGTGAAGGTGTACCTTCATTTTTTGAGGAAAGGATGAGAAAAAGTGATACCCAGAAGCTTTTTACGAAAACATTTAGGGCCTTTTAGACGCACCAAGCAAAGTTCAGTAGCGGCGGGTGGTAAAACCCCCCCCCATGGTATAGAGCGTGAGGTTAAAGGTGCTCTATTCGATTTTGTCTTAGTGTGAGCTCTACTTGATATGAGGAGCCTGGCACTTGCACATACGTTCCATTAAGTACAGGGATAAACCAACTTGCCAGTTTTGAGTTGGTTTATAGAAGCAATAATGCACATTGCAAGCCGTGTTCCATATTGTGTAATATTGATGATACCATTAATTTGGCATTTCTTTGTATATATATTGGGAATGTATGAAATGGATATGAAGGCTCAAATTGCAGGACGACAATGACCAAAATACGGAACGCAGGTCATCTGATTGTCAAATTCGAGATACTTACTTTCGGGTGTTAAATCAGGGGGGTGGTCCCAAAGACAATTGAAACACGCACCTTTAAACTCCAAATGACGAATAACGTGTGAGAGGAAAAAAAAAAGGCTGGCAACCGGTTATCGGATGTTTGCGATATATGAATAGCGAAGTGATGGTATGCATTTTGTTATATACATACTCAATATAATAAACGATAACATAAACAAAATTTTGTATTGAATTTTGTTAGATCACAAACTATAGGAATTTGCATTCAACCCCAAAAAAAGCATGTACTACTCCTGAAATTGAAAAAAAAGTACTTTAACTTGTCTACATGAGCCATTTTTTAACAAAACTCCCGAAAGAAGGGGGATTGTTACCACACCCCCGTGATTTTTGTTACTGAACATCAGATTCCTATTGGTACCCAAAGATGGATTACTAGCTTAAGAGTTTATTCTTCCATTGGTTCAAAATAAGTACAAATCATCCACATTATGATGTACACCTTAACATCATAGTTGAGGAAAAAGGATGCACAAATAATGGACATAGGGTGGAAAAATAAAAATGTTGTTTTTTTGATATTTTTGCAATTTTACTCTGGATATATAAAACATCAAGTAAGTATGAGCAAAAAAAAACCGGGCTTCGTTTTAAAAAAATTTCTCAAAACTAGGGGTCTTTGGATGAGCAGTGGTAAAATTTTCCAAAAATATGGGTCTTTGGTGAGACCATTCAAAATATATGGGGTCTTTGGGTGACAACAAGTACTGAAAATGTGGGTCTTAAACAAGGTTTCATATGCTTCACCTCCAAGATGGGGGGGGGGCTCTCCCTCCCCGGGGGAATCAGCAAAAAGACAAACTTATGACAAAAAAGTATTGGCGATAAAAAAAAGTTTATCTCAAGCCTTGAATGGAATTCAAAATCAAAACCTTTGTGCCTTTTATTGATCTCTAAATGAAAGTATTACCTTAAGTATTTAGTACACATGCCAATGGGGCGGGGTGCAATTTTTTGACAAACACTAGCAGCTGCCGTACGTGCCATAGTGGCTACGGCGTGCCTGTTACCTACAACTATGTATAGTAGATTACATAACTTCTTGATAATTTATTTGAGAGTGCTTATCCAGGAATTTCCTCTATTGACATGTACCGCACGCAAAATCTCGATTTTGACTAGCTACACACATTGTGAAAAATCTTCTTATTTTCGCAAAGTGTTAACAAAGATTAAAAAAAAACTGTCAAGTTGAAATTGTGTGTGCTCTATTTCAATAATTTCAGGTAGAAAAACTTCAAATGATTCCCTATATAAAACTTTCCCATGATTCCCCACATAAGCTTTCAGTGAGGCTGTTCTTGCAAGCCTTTTTTTTTTTGTAAACATGGTTTATGGAGCCCTCCTATCCTTAATGTTCTTCTGCATCCTCTTCCCTCTCCCTCTTCGGAGGGGTTACCACCCCCCTCAAGAATTTGTTATAAAGACCGATTGATTATGATTTTGATACCAGTGGATAGCATGGTCCTCCTCTTGCAAATAATTTAAAAATGTAATAATAAAATATTCTTGGGTGGCAACCCCCCCCAGACCGCCCCACCCACCCACCCCCCGGACACCTTGATACTTTTGACGGCATACCCTAACCCCGGTGAAGGTGCTACCTTCACATTTTTTTTGGGAAGGATGAGAAAATGATTAACCAGACGATTTTATGAAAGCTTTAGGCATTTTAGCGCACCGAGCAAAGTTCAGTAGGGGGGTGGTAACAACCCCCCCTGGTAAGCACGTGGGTTAAGGTGCTTATACGATTTATGTCTAGTGTGAGCTCTACTTGATATGAGAGCCGGGCACTCCACATACTCCCATTAAGTACGTGGGAAACAAACTTGCAAGTTTTTGATGGTATCCGCAATAAGCAACATTGCAGCCGGGTTCAATATTGTGCTAATCTTGATGTATTACCATTAATTGGCATTTTCTTTGTCTATATCTTGGGAATGAATGGATATGAAGGCTCAATTGGCAGGACTACAAAGACAACCCCGGCCGTTCATCTGATGTCAAATCGATACTACTTTCGGGTAAATCATTGGGGTCCCAAAGACAATGAAACAATGCCCCTTTAACACCACATAGAATAACGGGTGAGAGGGAACAAAAGGCTGGCAACGGTTTATCCGATGTTTGCGATATATTTAATAGTCGAATGATTGCTATGCAGTTATATACATATCAATACATAAACGATAACAAAACAAAATTTGTAATTTTGTAGATCACAAACTACTAGGCCTTTGCATTCGACAAAGCCTTTACTCTACGTGACATTTGAAAAAAATACTTTAAACCCTTTGTCTACCTGATCCATTTTTTTTGTAACAAAACCCCGAAGGGGGGAATTGTTACACCCCCGTGATTTTTTGTTACTGAACATCAGATTCCTTATTGGTACACAGAATAGCTTAAGAGTTTCTTCTTCTTTCATGGTAATCAAAATAATCCAAACATCCCCATTATGATGTCACCTTAACATCATAATTTGAGGACAGTATGACAACATGGACCTAGGGTGTAAATGGAATTTGGCAATTTTACACTTGGATTATATAAAACATCAAGTAGAGCCAAAAACCGTGTGACAATCGATATTCCTCACTTTTTTTGGTAAAAAATGAATTTTCCCCTATTCTACAACACTGTAGGAACTTGACGGTTTCCCTGACATGCAAACTTTATGACGTCATTCTGCGTAATTTCTAGGCATGTTGGTATCATATTGGAAAGAGGCTATAGCTATCTATTGTACCAAATCAAGTGGCCCTGTGATATTCCTTGTGTCGTAATGCTAGGCATGTGGGTACTTCTCTCCCAAAAGGGGGTGGGTTGCCACCACCCCCCCATCCATCACTTTGGGATCACCCTGTAGCTTACCTATACCCCAGTGGAATATTTATTTTGGGATGAAAAGTGTTGGAAAATGTCAATTGACAATTACATTAAGTAATTTTGGTACCCGAAAAGGATTTTTAGCAATCCGGGGGAACCCCCCCCCTCCCAAATAAAAAAATTTAAAAAAATTAAAAAAATTAAAAAAATTAATTTTATATTAAAACAAATGTTGAATATTTTTTTTAATATTCAGGGTGTGGTAAAAATTACACTCTCGGTGATCTCTCCTTGCTTTTTTAGATCACTAGGTCTAATGAGTTTAAGCCATGCCCTCAAAGCATAAATATTGTACGTTTATATTATGGCAACACTCATTCTGTTTTGCCACCTTTGTCAATCATGGCGACCCACCATGCTTCTATGAGATTTTGGGCCTCTAAATTATATGATGCTTCAAGACCATATGGTCCTAGAGCATACGGTCCTGGAGCATAAATTCGGAAAAATATTCTAAGTCACATAGGCCCCAGGAGGCATATGTGATAAGCTTAATTATTCCTGGAGGCATATTTGAATACACAATGGTCCCGGAGCATATGGCAAATATCCTCCTGGAGCAGTGGAGAATATCCTAATCAAATACTCTCCGAACCATATTTGGCCTTATGGTCATGGAGCATGGCATCCAACTTTTGACTTTTTCCAGATTACTTATGCTCATATGGTCCTGGAGTCGATTTCGGGCCAAAATCTCATAGAGGCGACCACCATTTGCAATAAGATAACCTTACATGATATGTAGAATTGTTCCATTTGGTTTTGACGGTGTACCCGGTGATGGTCACTCATTTTGGAGTCGAGATGCTACACTAAGGTTGATGTGAGCACTCGGAACTATGGGCATGAAGGTACACAGCAAATATATCTTAAAGGCCTAATCAGAGATTTCTCGATGAGGTGCACTCATTCGAACAAATCATGTTTTTTGTATCTACATAATCAGGAGATGCCACTCGTCCACTCAAAAACCATGAACTTGTTAAAGACCCCCCCCGAAAAAGCACGTAAATTGGGCCTAAAAGGCTACAAACGGCTGAAAATAAAGAAACACGCATAAATTTGGACAATCAAAAAACCCTGAATTCTGTGTTTCCCCCTGAAAAGTGTGCTCTCTGCTATCTTGTGTCCACAATATATCATTGTGTGAAATAACACATCCAAATCGAATTCCTTCATCTAAAAAATCACAACTTATAAATTCCGGATCCAGAATATTTTGTTATACACAGCATCCTATGGCATTATGTGGCATAAATGGTTACTGCTGAAAAGACAATCGTGATTAATAACTTATGGATTAAGCATTTTGGTGATTGGTCTTTAGTTTTAGATTAGTATTTTTAATTACTACACCAAACCATATATTCGAAATCTCTGGCTCTGAGTCCACCTTTAAAGGCACAACCAAGTCCAAGGGTCAGTTTATAATCCACTGCCTCCCCCAACTTACCTACCTCAAAGTTAATTGATTTGTCTATAACATCTGAACCGTGGCCAAGCACAAATAGTATTTGCGCCTAATTTTTTGATATTTACTATTTAAGAAATATTATTTTTGTACTTTTCTGTCTGTAAGCGACAGAAATACCACCGTGGCCTCGGGGGGCACTGTGATATACAAACATTAACTCCTTGCAATCAAAACACATGGTAATCTATGATCATAAAAACACTAGTGGGCAACATGATTTTTTTTTAAATGTAGTTTTTCTACATATCTCTATGGGCATATGAGTGTGCCATCATGAAGCTTTATAGCCTTTATGGTCAAGATCCTGCAAGGATTTTTCTGAGTTTGGCAGGGGTAAAGCTCTTGAGTGTACCTACTTGTACCAGTTGTCAAAATTGTGCGCAACTGCTTAAAGGTGCACGATAGAGTTCAAATAACAGGTCTCCTGAAAATATGAAAATTCTGATTTTTGGCCATGTGTAAAGCTTTCTATCAAAAATATCCATCTGAAAGGATTAAGCTGAGAACGTTTTCTTGGTCCAAAAATTGTGAATTTCTAATGTTCATGATAGGAGCAAATACGAATTCACCTATGTTTTCTATTGAAATATAAGCATATACAAATACCTGTTGTTTCATTTTAGGTTATTTACCTGTGCCAAATAAAAGTAGGGAATCTATTGTTTGTCTATTCTATATGAAATCACTACATATCAATCAATAGAAAATAGGGATGACCTCGAAATCTCTTGTTTGCAACCGTTTAAGATTGTTTGAAAAGTAAAAGAGACAATTTGCATGGGTGAAACAGCTGTGCCGTAAGCTGTTTCTTTGAAGTTGTGTATTGAATTGCAGTTTGAATGCGTACCTTAGTAGGTAGTAGTAAATCTTTATTTATTCAAGTTACTTGGTTCAGTTACAAAACTGGTCGCCCCATTAGAACCTGACAAATCCATAATATACATCAAAGTCAGAAAATACAAATTAATACATTTGAAAAGTAATTTTAAAACCATGAGGACAAATATAACAGAACTCAATTTAAGCACTGAGATTTGAGTATTTATGGTTTAGAGAAATAAATTGCACTTACAATCAGTTGGGAGGCTGTTCCAAACTGTACTCCCTCCTAAAAATGAGTGTACGCTTGCCAGGTATATATAAAGGATGGGATTACAAGAGTGTTGGAAGATTGAACTACGGTTTCAATGGCGATCCAGGATTTTGAAAAATGACAAATTACCGGGGGCTGAAGGCTGTAAGTTGTCCACAATAGCTCCAAAATGGGCTGATTTGAAGAATTTGCAGAATTACTGGGAGGCACGCGCCCCCTCCCTGGATCCCGCGCCTGGGTTTTCTAGAAATGGAACTTAGAGTATACATAACTGAGATAAGTAGATTGAGCATAATTTATTAAGACATTTGAAAACAACCAAAAGAAGCTGATCTTGCCATCTTTGCAAGTTTATCCCAGTTTTTACAGTAGTCATCAATCATTATTTAGGTTCTATTAGCGCAGATAAAAGAACCGAGCCAACTTTTAATTTACCTTCATTGAAGGAATGCTTTTGAAACGGTTCCTTAAAGGTGACAAAGTGTGTATTAGAACCATTCAAGAGCACCTGACCATACTTGGCATAACAGTATGTTTGATGTAATTTTCTGACAAGTGGCAGCTACAGCATGCAAAAAACATTTATTATGCAGTGGTCTTATGTGCTGCAATTTCCATGGAAGTTTAATTATTGGCTCCTAAATAACATGCCAATCATCAGCACTAATACTTGCAAACTCTTCATACTTACGGTAGTCCTTCCTCTGTATCCTTTTAACAGGTGGGTTACCTGTTGTCTCCTCTGCCAACTGCAGTTTCTGCTTTTTCTGCTTGAATCTGTAATAAAGGCAAATGGTCTGAGTCTAAATTCCCCAGGAACAATTTTTTGTGTTGCCATTGGTCTTTAGCATAGTACCTGGACTGTTATCCTCATTGGTGAGGTCCATCCATTCACCTGGCAACACCAGGAGGTGTCGAGGGGGCCCTTCCCCCTCCCAAATTAGCAAGATCCATACTTCATGTTAAACTAAACAAATGGTAACAAGGTCGAACTCGTAGTTACGCTATGCGTAAAATTAGTCCCCGCCGAATTGCGCTTCATTACATGATAAATGCACTCCAAGTAATATCCCACCCATCCCCCTCCTGACCCCACCCCCTCCCCGACCACCCTGCACATCCACCCCCGACAATCCCCCACCCCCTAACCTTACCCCCCACTAACACACCCCTTGCATATCGCATGTCCCGTTTAACGATCCCGAAATTATGCATATATATTAGATCATTATAATCAAAAAACAAAAATGCCCTTTAACTTGGCATTTTGACCGCATTTAACAATTGACACAAAAGATGTATGGCATGAGTAGTCCTTTAACATAGCGAAGAAATTCTTTATATCTGATCTAACACCGTTTAAGCGATATCAGTATTATGCATATTTAATTAGCTCATTTGCATACCTGAGCCACATTATCGCGCACTTTAAAATGTGAATAAGATGTACTACCTGATAGGCCTTTCATGCACTGAAGAAGTTTTGCATATCCGATGTTACTGTGTTCAAAATAGTGTTTATGCTGATTTTTGGCATATATTAGCTCATTTGATACTCATTTGCCCGAAATATGCCCGAAATGCTTAATCAGTCGAGAACTCTTTAACCGCTTTCCTTTCCACCAGTACATCATTATACACCTTACTGAAACTCAAGAAAACTTGTACACCAAGCCTTGCAGGAAAATTTCGTAAATTATGCTAATTAGATACTTAATTAAGCATATTTTACACCGACGCCAAAAATCTACTCAAGTCGAGAACTCTTCCACCAAATTTTACATCATCATAAGCCCTTACGCACTCGCAACACAACATGGGTACATTTTTATCCGGGACGAACGACTCTGCTCATTTCATCGTCCCCGTTCCGAACTCGGCCGGCGGGACAATTGTATGGTCAAAGAATCTTTGGGTGTCTAACCTCACCGTAATTGCTAACAGCGCACATTTTTTTTTTTCAACCTTGTTTGCGGGTGCAGGCCCCTCTTCAGGAAAGAATTATAAGCATTCATCCTTGTTTACCTGGTGATCCAATTAGATAAATTATAGATGCCATATTGTTTAAAGTCACAAAAGAGGCACTCTTGTTAAAAAAATTGCACAACCCTTGATTTTTTAATACTGCTTGCCCCAGATAAAAAACCTGTATTAGTTTTCACCAAATATGCCAGTTTTCATTTTTATCACAAGGACCTTATTTTCCATGTTGCCTGTCCTCAATGTGTCCCACTCCAAAGTCTGGAGTCAGAAATCATAAATCAAATTTGCAAATTAGCTTAAGTCTAAAACATTTATAATGATTATTATAGCTGTTATATGGTAAACCTGACAGCTTCACATGACAAATTAAACAATAAGAAATGACTTACCAATCGATTATTCCGTCTGTGGCTCCATTTGTTTAACATACATGTAGAGCTGTTAGCTCGTCAATCGGATCCACTGGAAGGAACTACTGGTTTGATTTCCTTCATTAGTTTTCCAGTAGATACATAATAAGCAATGATGTTACCTTGAGGTGGTTTTGGTGGGGACCACCTAACTGTAATGGAGGTGGTGTCAGCACTTGGCGAGGTCACATTCCTCTGGTTTTCCAGGCTCTTTGAAATGAAAGATGGAAAAGTGTACCCACTGTTTATGGTATTGTTGGCAAGTCTTTGGTGCTGGAGGTCCCCGGTTCAAGTCCCAGCAGGACCACTTGCAGGATTTAATCGGGTACAAAATTATGGATTTATCTACACACAATGAGCTATTGATTAAAATTGGAATTTGCTCTCCCATGGTTCAGTTCGGAGGGGACGTTAAGAGCTGGTCGTCCCATGTACGCAAATTTCATCATCAAGAAAACTTGAAGCCGCAGTTTTGTTAATGCAAAAAGGTCGTAAAGCAATAGCTGCTACTTCATAATTCCTCAACCACTATTAGCCAAAGTGTTTGGTCAGTGGCTCTTGAAATGGTCTTCAGGTGACTTAGTTTCTAAGAACCATTTCAAAGCCACTGAATTCAAGGACAGTAAACTGAGAGTTACCTATATGCAGCAGCACACAAATGTATCACATATATCCAGCTATGCATTTGGCATGTGAGTGCACAAAGTCGTAACTGACATTTCGGCGAAATTGAGTAATTTCTAAAATGAAAAAGTAGTTCATTAAAACGCATATTTTTATAACATTTCAGGTGACAGTCTATATATTGCAGAGTTTCTTTAGCTAAATAGGCCTATTTAGGTGTAGATACGACTTTGTTGCACTCAAATTGAATTCTGTCAAGTGCAACAAGTTGTAACTGGTAGATCCAACTTGTTGCACGACCCGTGTCAAAAACTAGTATGCAAGACGAACAGTTTTTTCTTGTAAAGCGATGGTTCATAAAAGCTGTATAAGTAAAAATCTCCCAAATTTTTGTGACAAGAGCAATTTCATTTTTTACTAAATTTATTCTAATGTTCTAGTTTCGGCACAAAAAACCTCAAAAACATATCAAAAAATGTAGTTACTACCTTTTTCCACTCAATATTATGTTCATACTTAAAGTATTACAAAGTAAAAATGATATGCATTAATTTAACATATATTTCAGTATAATGGAGTCTAAATTTATGCAGAGTTATTAGGCTAATTACATTTAGACCTAATGGGTGTAATACAACTTTGTTGCACGCATGGAAAAATCATGTTGTACTTATGCCATTTAATTAGCCAATACTTTTTTTAAATAAAAAAAGAAAAACGTAAAAAAAATATTTTTAAGCTATTTAAAAAAATACAGTTTATCATGTGTAGAATTATTTATCATTTGAAAAGTCACAAAAGAATGAAACACAAAACTGCTTCTCTGTAAAATCATGACAATGCAGATACGACTTTGTTGGGCACTCACATGCATGATTTATAATCTTCTTGCACTTACACAAAAACACATTTTATTTATTAAAGTGGTATTTCTTTTTTAAGTTTTAAAACATTTTTAATTTTATGAATTTCATTGAGGGGAATACGATTTTTCTTTTTTGGTTTTTTGATTTTTTGAACTTTTTATTGAAATTGCCAAACAAATGCAACACAGACGACAAAAATTCAGAAAATGACCAGGGCTGGAAAAGATTCGCAAGTTTCCCTCCAAGATTTGTATTTTCCCTTCAATTCTTATGTATTTCCTTTATTAAGGTCAAAAATTTCCCCAAAAAATAGCAGCCAAAATTTTCCCGGAAAGGTCATTCCCAATTCCCCACTTTTTCCAGGTATGAAAATACAACAAGTAGGGGACAATCAAGCACCGACACAACAGCAGACAAAAATCCGTAGACAAGATCAACAAACTGAAACCAAAATTCTGTTGAGTTTAAGAATGCTACCAAAACTTGACTCCCTTGCTTCGGCCGTACGTGCTTTGACTGGTCACTAACGTTCCTGGCCCAGCGGATGTATACGCTCGTACACGAAACTCATACTCCATACGGTATCAAATCACTAATATGACTGGGTCGCCCTCATCGGAAACATTACCAGACATCTTCCGTGCCCTGTTCCCTGCAGTAATCCGTCAGCTCATAGAAACTTAATGATGTTTCCATGGCCTTAGACCACCTGTGGTGGCTCCCATGGAATTCCAGCTGCGTTCTGGTGATTGTTTCTTTTATATTGATAGGACTGCCACTTGGAACTGACAATAAGAAAAAAACAGAGTTGTAACATTAACCCTGTTATAAACAACATCATTGAACCATACAAAACCTTTGTACCAGTGCAGTAGTCCGCTCAGATAAGGCCTATGGGCATTTAATTATCAGGATCATTTTACCTAAATCTCAGTTTGGTAGAGAAGCACCTACCAAAGTAGGTACACAGAACTTTTTAAAAATACAGCTGTTTCCCCGGACGCAAGTTTCATCTGCCGTCGTGGTTTGTGAATGATGCCAAAGGTCACATGAGGTCACAAACGGCACATGAGGTCACAAAAGGTCACTAACATGTCACCCCACCCCGCCCCCTCTTTTCCACCAAGTTACATCATCGAAGCCCTTCCGGAACTCACACACGGCATTCAAATATATTAAGGTTTCATACCATTTTGACTGGCCACGGTGGTCACCAACATGTCACCGGTGACCCCCCCCCCCCCTGCCTTTCCACCCAGTTACATCCTCGTAGGCCTTACGGAACTCACACGGAATGCAATATATTAAGGTTTACATTTTGACTGGCCAAAGTTCACATGAGTTCACCAATATTGTCTTACCCCCACCACCCCACCCCACCCCCTCCTTTCCAACCAGTTACATCAACGTAGCCCTTACGGAACGTCATTTGACCACAGACATACATACACACACAGATAACACAGATATAATACGTCCAGACAGAGTAATCCCCAAGTGCTTCTGCAATTCTTGCAGACGACACAAAAAATACAGCGTTCAACAAACGCACAGTGTCGTCTGCGTTGCATTTTGTGAATTGCACCAAAAGCACTTGAGGTCACCAAGATCACAGGAGGTCACGCAAATCACATGAGGTCACCCAAATCACATGAGTTACCAAATCAAACAGGAGGTCACCAACATGTGGGTCCTGTCTCAGGTTCAATTGTATGGAGTATCACATGAAATGTGCGCACTTATGTGGAAACATCGTGACATTATTTTAAGTGGTTAACATTTGGGGTCACCTTTTGAATAGACACACACACACAATCACAACTATTTCTTGTGTCTCTACCTCCTGTGCAATGACATCAGTGCGAGATTTTTTGATCGCAAGAGTAATTCGATTGCGCTAAACTAAGCGAAGGCGATTTGTGCACGGGCACAAAAGACAGCATTCTTGACTCGGGCGTAATGTTTATGACATCACTGCATAGGTAGAGACATGACCTATACCAAAGCAATCTCTATGTGCCCTCTAGCTTGCAAATTACACCAAAAAGTATGATTTTGTTTCCTCTACAAAGAAGGGACTGGAAAAGAACAATCGTGTCCTCCACCCTCTCGCTACCTATACCAGAGGGTGTTTTGACCAGTGCCCACATCATTGCAAATTGCCTATACTGCACTGTACTAAACACACTGTCAGAGTAATGTATGGATAAAGTGTTGAGGTAGAGGATCACAAAACATTCATGCTCAAAAAATCCCTTCTAATGCTGTGGGGGCTAAAATGAGTGTAAAAGTCAGGTTTTTTACATGGTAAGAATATCGTATCGTTTTTGTGGGATCACATACTCTATTGAGTGAATTTCCCAAAAATGGTGCATTGTGGATGACTCAAATATACCCTCTGCTACCATACCAACCATGTGAGCTGGCACTGAAAATTCATGAAAGAGTACTACTTACTGTATAAGCATGGAGCCTTGGTCAATTTAAAATCTCAATCTGACCTATAGCCTGATCTGATGACGAACAATTACAACAAATTTGTCAAATAGATTTGAGAGCACCAAAGCAGCTAGGCCCCGTCTGCACATGGAAAGTAAATAATGACATCATTTTTATTTCGAAATTTACTTTATTTTATTTTTTATGCAAACGCTTTTGAGGTCAGAAGATTTTCAACTTGTTCACTTTATTCGCATTGGATTTACTTTTCCATTATGATTATCTATTCTTTTATTATATCAATAAGGTCATTATAATCATCATTTGTTTAAAATACAAGATTACAATTACAATACTGTAAGCACTCGGGTATAAGCCCACCCCGCAAAACGGAAGATTTTCTTCAAAAATAGGGGTGGGCTTATACCCAGGTAGGGGCTAGAACTTGGGGAGAAAATATCGGATATAAATTGCAATGATATTTCAAGCGCATATTATTTTCACCAGATACCATTTAATGTAAGCTGAAGTTACAACTTATCTGTAGCAATTAAATCTAAAAGTTCAATTTTCCCATCACTTTCTCAAGTAATTACAACAACATTGTCCATCCCAGTGCATGGGCCATCTTTTCATGCTCCCGTTTTAAATGGATTTTCATTTTTGGTAATTGCAATGCAATGGTGCGCTCGCAGGCGGATGCCCATCTCTCTGTCATTGGCGTTTGGGCAAGACTCCCTCATATATGTTGCTGTGGGTGGGGGTTTGCACTCCTCCCCCACAGCGAGTCTGTTTTCATTCCCAGCATATGCTGATACCTACTTATACTCCTGGTTTGAGAGGAGGCAAGCGAGTTAAATTGCCTTGCCCAAGTGCACAACCCATTGGCGATAGTGGGGCTCGAACCCACAACCTTATGCTTATGAGGCTATCTGCTTAACCCTGCACCCACATTGGGCCCTCTTTGTGTAATTATACTGCCACATTAAAGGTGTACGAGATTGTGGGACACCCAAATATTGTTTCTAATAGTCCATTTCATATACTGTAGATTAGACACGCCATAGATTTTGATACCGTTGTATTTGGCTACAAAATGTCTTAAAGAGAGAAAACAAGTGATTTGGATTGCTTTATATTTCATATAAAACATAGGCCTGCATTTCGTATTTGCTCCTATACGAAATTATAAATTTCACAATTTTTAATTAATACTAAACTTACACTGTTTGTATAATGTTGTATGAAATACTAGTTATGAAATGCTTTATATATCATTAACTGATATGTGAAATCCCTGTTGCACCTTTGATTCTTGAATGCTAAAACTACCACCTGGCTTATACCCGAGTGGGTTTATGGTAATACCAAAGCTATCCCTCTGTAATCAGATGGTCACAGGTTAAATTCCTTTCACAGACAACAGGGGTGTCTTGGGTAAGGCACCTTTACACCTCGATTACCTCTCCCCAACCTTGAGTATGAGGGGTACCCCCTCCCCAACCTTGAGTATGAGGGGTACCTATCTCTCCCCCCACGCCCTCCCCCCACCACCCCAACCCCGTATGCTGAGAATGTAAACAGAACGCTTTGTGAGGAAGTGACCATCCTCCACTGCAGACTTCACTAAGGAGTTTGGCTCCAAAACAAACAATGAGAGATGGGTTACTTCTGTTTGGGGATAGCCTTAGCTCCACCCACTTGCTTTCATCTTTTACCTTAAGCACTATCAGTGATTTGCTAAATCAGAAAATTAGAAAAAATCATCAAAATCAGATTTTCGCATTTGGAACAGTATAGGTATCCTAAATGCCTGCAAGTGATAAGTCTAGCAGCAGCCTAATAAGGACAAAATTTGATGTTTTAGTCCTTCCGTACGGACCATTACTACAAAGGGATTCATATCTCTGAACATTGCTGTTGTTTCTTGCCTTTAAAATTGAGTCCTAGCAGACTTATCCTTCACTTTCAGCTATTCCTACAATGTTAAACAAATATTATTTTTTTTTTAGCTTTCGGGATAATCACTGATAGTTTCTTTACATGTTAAAATTCAAATCATTGTAGTGCATATATAATAAGCCTTCTTAAGAAGTTCATGCATAATGCGTACTCATCTTCTCCATGGTTGCTGTGTAGCCCTACTCATGCTCATCTCACTGAACAATTATTTGCCTGAGATGCATGGTGGATCAGAAGGTTCTTGCCACTGACTGTCATTTCATTGGCACTGACATATGCAGCTGGGACATGAAGCATTTTCAACAGGACCAGGAACTGCAAATGAAGATGATAGCCATTAGGGATTTTTATGTTACATGTGGACAACTGAGGTATAGGGTGGGGAGAGGCTTAGGGCTGATCCATGGGAGGTTTTCTCTGGAAGTTCCAACACTTTGAAAAAATTGAGGAAAGCAAATAAGTTTTCCCAAAGAATCCCCAGTATGCAATTATTTTTTGTATTGGTACAGGAGAGACCTGAATGGAATCATTCTCATGTGATAAAATAACAAAATGAGAACATTGGGTTGTAAAAATCTGGACTCATGTCAAATGTTTGTATCTATACAGCTATGCAATAATCGGAAATGTGTTGAATTGCCTACTCTTCATAATTGTCAGAAAAAAGGCATTGATTTTTACACACTTTTTAGTCATCACTTTTTTGATGGGTTTCTCTTAAAATAACTCGTTACTAATAGGGCAGATAATATTTTATAAGAAACACAACCGGCTGCAGTGCTTTACACGGTTCAGTAGAGGCCCAATTTCTCTTTCCTCTCGCAAGTTTTTAAAATGTTATTTTTTTTCAATCAGCATTGTTCTTCTAATCAATTTATCTAACCTGTATAATCAAATTACAAGGAATTATTCAATGCATTTTCTGAACTTACCGACGAGTAAGGAATTTGTTATATCTACATCTACATAGCATCCATGCTCAATGTCATATGTGACCACAGAACTCCAGAACTCGCTCAAGCTTTTGTACACAGACAGACATCTGAGGTTAATGAGGGTATACTTTTGTGACTTTTCTTTTGATAAAGTTTAGACACACAAGTAGCAAAATTTATAAGACGAACGGCATAAGTCATTACAGAATAAAGTAGTGTAGTAGTAATCCAAAGTTTTAAAAAATCCGATTTTTGTCCCGGTAAGACAGAGTGGGCCAGATTCACCTCACACTGGCAGAAACCGCCCTTACTCCCTAATTCCACTTCACCCGATTCATGCATTCTCCAATCCTCACAACCGCACCCTCCTACCTGTCCTCCATACTTGCTTCTTCCATGTCTTCTTGGACATACATCCCCTCCTTCCTCGCACCTCCCCCTCAAACCTCAAAGGCCCTTTCTTAAGGCATGCCGTCATCCTTCCTTCCTCCACACAATGCCCATACCAATGTACACTATTCGCCTTTGCCAACCCAACATCTGCTCAAGTCCTCAGGTCTTCATCCTGTCCATCACTTCACACCACACATCCTCTCAATCATAATTGCTCTCTCTGTCCTCCGAATCCCCATCTCATTTTCGCTCAAACACCAAGTCTCGCTCCCATACAGCATCAGATCTCACACAACTCTTATAACAACACCATTCTTACATCTTCAAAGGCATATCTTTGTGCCTTGCAACAACTCCTCCCCCATTCCCTAACTTCACCCACCCATACCTCACTCTAGCAACCAAATAAATGGACGCAACCCGTATATATACCACATTGGCACAGACAGAGCCAACAGATAGAAAAATGATTCCTAAGTCTCTTTGAACAAAGTTCAGGTGAGACAAAAGTATCTTTTTATTTAGTTTATAATATCATATTTTCTCTTACCATCAACTCTTTTTTGAACAAGCAATGGTTCACTGTTAGGTCCACGTCCATTTTCCTGTGTACACTCTTATGCGAAAGTGTAATTACTACAAGGAGTTAAGCCTTCAAATGTTGCATTCAATCATCTCCTTGTTAATAGATCTTGTTCTCCAATTTATCATTGCTATCCACAGTCGACATACAGATCTCTGGAATAGTGCATTTATTTCTCGCAAGCCAGAGGTGTCCAAGAATCGGAGTCCTGTCCCTTTTCAGCGGGCGGAATTTGTCTTGTTATCTGGAGCCGCAAAGGTGCTTGAAGTGAAAAAGTAGTTAATCATGAAAATACTTTTACATTAACGAGACTTGCAAAGACATGCTTTCTTTTCTACCTTATAAACCACAAGAGCATTACTTTCAAGTTTTTTCTCTTTGTTTTTGCATGAAATTCTTTCATTCCCGAATGCACGCTTACCTCAAATTTTAATATGCATATTGTGCTATTATGAACCCATTTGAATATGCATGCGTGCCACTAATTTGTAAGAATAACCCTAGCTTTGTTATGGCCAATCAATACATCTATCAAGTTTTTACATCGTATAACTTGATTGGTGGATCAATCATAAACCAATCTATGGATTTAAAATTTGTTTGCTACCAACACCCAGTGGGCATATTCAAAGTGAGTATTTGTCCAGGCCAAATTTTCCTAAATATAATTTTTTGTTCTACTAAAGTTTGGACCTCCAACAGACTCAGTCATTGTCAAATGGCCCTGGGAAATTTGATATTACAAATGGCCATGACCTAATATCCCCTTTATTTATATCAATTTGTTTTGGAATTTTAGATGACGCGATGAGAATTAAAAGGTTCTAGCTCCAGCATTTCAGGTTTTTGTATATAATATATTTATGAACATTTACAATTGGCCTAAGCTTTAACAATGATAATATAATTTTGTTTATGTTTTTTGGTTTTGTATTTTTTAAAGTCCACTTTGGAGAAAATTTCTTTGGATTTATATTATTTTTTGTGACTTAAACATCATATCTAAAATGTCAGTGAGAACCTTGTAATCTAAGTTTCATATGATCGTATTATTATAGTAGGATTTTTTATTCCTGTCAGTTCATTACAAGTTTTTCGGGCGTATCAACGATCCCATACGTTCTGAGAGGTTTGTATACTTACCCAATCCAATACATAGAAATTCTATGCGACGATACATAGATCAGCTGGCCATATTAGTTATACATTAAAAAATGTCCATTTCTCACGAAAAAAATGCAAGGCAAAGGTGACTGAGTAAATCCAAACTTTAACAACAAACCCACCAAAGTTTCTTTTACATCAATAAGAGAATATAGCAAAAATTTGATATGTTACATTTATCATCTTATTCCAGAAATAATGAATGACATCTTGGTCCAATCATTTGTCAAAGTACCAAGAGCTTGTCTAAGTACTAAGAGGTTTTGGTCACACATAACAAAACTACAATTTTTACGCTTGGGCCTAATCCTCCTCAACGTTAAGAGGTTCCCCGGCCTCGATGTTCATGACATTTGATACGTTCTTGTAAAAAGTTACACTGTAATCTCAACACAAAAAACTGGACGTACCTAAAAAATTTCGGTTGAAACTCCAACCTTCCTCAGGAGAATGGCAACTAGACCAGAGGTCAGTGACATTTTGGACACTTGACCTCAAAATCGAGTTGTACACACTTGGCAATTTGACAAAGAATTCCTCATTCTACTACATCCGTTGCCAAGGAACAAGCGAGTTGGGGCCAGTGCAAGTAAAACTTTGCATAGTCGTGAATGAAACGTTAGGTCAACTCAAAAACAAAGATTTCTGGAGCCCGCCGGCGCCGTAGCGTCCCATCTGAAGTCTCCGTTCACATTCAACGTTGAATTCCAGATCACACAGTGGAGCTGGACAAAGCTAAATCTTGGACGTTTTTGAAGCCGGAGCGCGAGAGAGAGAGGTGTGAAGGAGGCCATTCATAATCAGATCAATGAACCTACTTTGAACAGAGACTGGGGCCGCCACAAATTACCAAGTGTTTACAACTCGATTCTGAGGTCAAGTGTCCAAAAGCTCACTGACCTCTGAGTCTAGTTTGCCATTTTCCGAGGAAGGTTGAGTTTCAACCAAAAATTTGAGGTACGTCCAGTTTTGTGTTGAGGCATTACAAGTTAATGATTTTTAACATGATTCTACCAACACAGATAATTTCATGGTACATACTGTTCTTTGAGACTCAACAAAAAGTGAATAAGAGTAATCGATAGTGGGTCTCAGACTATACCACAATCTATTCAATGGATTTTGGTATGAAGACTTTACATATTCGATACAAAAAGGTTCATGTTAAATGGGCTAAAGTTATTAGTTGACAAAGTTTGTGCATTTACGGCTTTTAGTGTTGATCTCAACACATCCCCAAATCCATTCGTACCATCGACAATATGGCTTACTGGACAGGAAAATAAAGAAAATCAAGCTATAAGAGTTTAACAGATGTGCAAAAATTTTGAATGTTCAGGTCAGTTCTTTGAGGGCTGCGTTACTGGATCCTGGTAACAGTACTCTGTACCAGGGCCATGTTGTCGCGGCTAACCGTACACCCATTGGGTCTTAAGAAATCTGATGAGGAGAGGTGTGGCTACCCTGTTTAGAGAACTAAAAATAAAGAAGATCCACCTACAAGGGAAGGGTGTGGCTCGGGAGGCCAATGGCAGCCATCCAGCACATTGGACATCAGGAAGAGCATTCGGTCAATTGTATCTTTTGCTCCAATAAAATCCCAACAGAATTGTTGCTGTGAATGTGAGGGTGCATTGAATTCAATTGAGTCATCATCACCTTCTTTCTCCCTACGATGATCTTAATGGACAATATGTACAACCTACATGTAAGTGCACCCATACACTGACAGCGTGGACCGCCGATTCTGGATACTAGTCATCTCCCTTCTCCCGCCTGTGTTCAAAGAGCCTGACGAAATGTTATACCTAGAGTAGGCTCTAGGTTCCCGTAGTATGAATCGTTCTCTGTGGATGGTACAGTAATGCCTCCTTGCTATAGTATTAGGGACACTGTCAGAGCATGCATTGTCTCATACTTTGATAGGTGACTAGATATCTATCTACAGGGCAGTCATTGTGTTGGTAGCAGCTGCAGAGACCTTGGATATGGGTGGAGTTATACCTGCGTACAGTAGTGAGGTTCAAGAGTACTGGACCAGGAAACAAAAAGAAAGAAGTTTTTTTTTTTTTTTTTAATTTGTAAGTTTTAATTAAAATGATTGTAACACATGATATTACTTGACCCAATATTTTATGTGCCATCTGGAGATCACAGAGCTCAAGGAATTTAACACATGATCAGCCAGATGGATTTGTTAGAGAGTTTAGAGGAAATAAAGTTTTGCTGAAAATTAGCGACTCCTTCACACTCCATAACAAGACCTGTTACCAAGGACTATTTCATGATCTGAACCTCAGTTTTGCATGGTTCACGGGATATCCTCAAGAGAAAAGGTAATTTCCAAATTTCAATTGAATCTAATGGTTTGCCTTTGATGTTATGAGCAAATGGTCACATCATTGGAAAAGATTTCAATCAGCCACAGCATTTTTTTTTTTGCATAAAATAAGCATTTATGTGGTGTATTCAAAATTTGTTTTGCCCCTTAAATCCTACTACAACTAGAGTACCTTTTTTAATTTTTATTTCAGCAATGTAAATGTATTTGAGTTCTCCTATTATGAGATAAATTTATGGAAAAAGTACTTGGGAAAGTAGTTTTTCATTTCTGGGGCAGGAAGTTGGGCGCGTGTCATAAATAAAAATAGGTTTTGGCCGCATTTGGAATCGGTTAAAACCGAGTTTCATTTGTTGTCCCCGTTTTGTGGTTGTGTTGATGTACACCATCAATGACTAGTGTTTGTTAACAAAATCCCAATGGCAGGAGTGGGGTCACATGAGCCTCCCCACCCTTATACACCACCGGAGGGCATTAGACCTTTTCACTAAGAATTTTTAAATCCTGAGTCTGCCATATAAGCCTTACCACAGGTCACAAAGTGTATATTTAGCATGCTCTTATTTCAACTTCCCCATAGAGATTGTGTCATAAAACTAGATTTAAGCCCTTAAATTGACCACAATTCAAATATGGTGAAATTATACAGAATGTAGATAGTGGAACAAATAATCCAAATTAGAGTCAAAAGTTGTCGCTATTTAATCTTTGTTTTATTCGGGTTTTGTATAATAAATAGACTTTCATAACAGATGAGCTATAAACCTTTAGGTTTCCCTATTGTTGGCAACATAATATGGAAAATACAAAATGCTACACAAATTATATTCCATTTG
>JAMKCH010037099.1:0-49892 GCA_023653785.1 Ophioderma brevispina
AGATAATCCAAATTTCAATTGGGTATTTGAAAGAAAGCGATATTGTTTTCATTTACCCTTTGAATCTTTGGGGCTTGAAGAAGTCTTGGTTTTGGATGTTATGGAGGGAAAATGTGCCCCCATTTTGGTCGACCAAGATTAATTGCACAGAGGTCTTTGGAATTACCAAAATCACATTTTTTAAGCTCTCACATCAAGCGGATCAAAATATCGGCGCGAAACTTACGATGGGGTTGGACGGAAGGTCATTCTATCAAGATTAAAAATTTTAAATCAGATCACCCACCTTTAATGAATATCTTTCAGGGCTGAATGTGCCATTATGTCAAATGCGGATGGAAGTAGTGGGTCCAAAATTTAAGAGAAATCATAAGTCATCTGGGGCTCGGCTCATTAACAAGTGTCACTGAATACACGCTAAACGAAAGTATGCTTTAGTCTTCAAGGCCCCTCAAGGAGCCTTTGTCTCCAAAATCCTCGTTTTTTCCTCTAGAAAACTTTTGGGCCAGAATTCCTTCATATTTTAGAAAAACTAGTGCAGGTCAGAAATTGGCCATTGGTCAAATAGGCCCAAAAGGTTCAAAATTTTAAGTATGAGAATAACAAACCAACACGGGATCCCTGACGAGGGTCATGAAGCCAATGTCATAATTTGGTATCTGGGGCCCTGGTAAATGGCGTGTAGTAATTTTTAAATGCAATTGCCAATACGTTGACATTAAGATAGGCCTCTCGCTTATCGGTAGAAGGCAGGCTAGAAGGGCCCCCAGATAATAAATGCAGCGTTACAGCATTAGGCCTTGTTTGAAAAGCAATTTTATAATATTTGTTCTCCCTTCTTTCGCCTCCCTCTTTCCCTCTTCTTTCTTTTTTTTTTTCTCGCTTTTCTAAGTTCTTTTTCTTCTCTTTCCCCCCCTCTCTCTTTTGTCTCATGTCTGGGGCCCCCTTACTCTAGGGGCCCGTGGACTTTGTCCACCATGTCCCTATGGTAGCTAAGCCCTGACACGCACCTAGCCCAAACTATCTTTGAATAAAGGATCACTAAAAACGGAACTATGAAACTCTAGTTGTTTAGAACATGGGGCTTAGTTTAAAATAAATATTTTGAGTTGTACTTTTAGAGTGGCAAATGTTATGAATTCTTCTTAGCATATCACAAGTCATTTTGGTAATACATGGCTTGTGTGGCTGGTGGTGGCGGGATTATGCAATGTGTAAGCTGATTCGGGGCCGCGTGTATCCTTACGTGGACCACCACTACATTTTGAGATGGGCGGATTGGGAACCGTCAGGGGTTTTCACCCAACTCTTATTCGACACCGACTGCGAAGTATCACAGTAGTACCTGTACAGTTATGAATTAAATGATTTTTTTTTAATCATAATGGTGTTCCTGTTAATAGGTTGACTATTGCATATCTTTATTAAAACTTTCATTTTGATTCTGCTGCAGCTCTGGACTTGTCCAGAAGGTTCGCAATACAGCCAGTGCGTCTCTGCCTGTGCTGCAACCTGCGTACAACCTGATGAAGACAGACCCTGTGACAGACCGTGTGTGGAGGGATGTGAGTGTATCCCACCTAGGGTTATGAGTGGAGAGAAGTGTGTACATCCTGATGACTGTGGCTGCTGGTTTGAAGGCCAATATCATGTGGTAAGCTGCTTCTTAGTTAAACCAAAGTTTTAAAAATCCGGTTTTGTGCCGGCTAAACGGGGTGGCCGGATTCACCTCACACTCTGCAACACTGCTGTGTGAGGATTTATAGGAGCAAAAGCTAATTGACTGAATGCCCTTCCTGATGCCAATCACAGTTTTCAGCGGTGGCCCTAGCCTTTGGGCAACCACGCCCACCATACAAGGCAGCATGTGCTGGATGGCCGCCATTAGCTCTCCAGAGCTGATGCCGTTGTAGGTAGAGCTTCTTTTTTATTCTACCAGGGTAACCAGCAACACTCCTTATTAGATTTCCTTAGAAACCAGATGGGGTGACAGTTTAGCCAATGCCAACTCGGCCCTGGGACAGGTAGTACTGGTTACCAGGATACCAGTAGCAGGCCCTCAAAGGAAACCGACCTGACTTGTTCCATACAGATATATCAGTAAGGTATAATAACTTTTAGTGGCAGGTCCAACATTTTTGCCAACACAACCATCATCCTTTCACAGATTTACTTACAAAATTGAGCTTCATTCTATAGAATATTGAGAAAATTAATAAGTAAGAATAATTAGCAAGCTTCTCTCTAGTTCTGTATACTTTATTTGATATTGTGTGCATATTGATGAATATTAATTAATATTTCATATGCATATTTGGTCCATAAATGTGGTTCACCCACAAAAGTTGCAGGAATTTACTTCAGCTGGATATTCTTAGTCACCAATATTATCGTGTTCAGCTCCCCCTCATCTTGGATGTCATCTTCACTACCAACAGCCAAATTCAGAATTATGGTGCTTGCTTTGCTTTTGATGTGCACACCATATGCTAGCTAACAGTACTATTATTAGACTTAAGATGCCTTTTCTGCTGCCATCTTTAAAGTGCATCATAACATTTATGTATTTTGCTGTTCTTTGCCTTTGAAACAGTCTGGGACAGAATTTGTGGTAACCGGGTGTGGTATGATCTGCGAATGTGAAGGTGGTGAAATGGAATGTGAAGAACTTGTGTGCCATGAAGAAGCTGAGTGTGGTCAAATACCAAACACCAATGAATATGGCTGCTACTGTCCTGACGAGTTGGTGGGAAATGGAATAGAATGTCCAATGTTGTTAACCCTAACTCTATAGGGACTGCTCACCACTCAAATTGGTCAACCTAGAGAAAAACGATCTTGTACGGTGTTTTTGAAATCGGGACGATTATGACCTTATCGGTACCTGATCGGTAGCGGCCAAAATGCTCCACTTTTTACTGATTTTCTATACCAATTATATTAAAAGAGGTTGGCCGATTTAAGTTAAGAAATTTCATTCTTGATCGATTGGTCCTTCACGCAAAAAATCCATCTGTAAGCTTCCCGCCCGATGTTTCAATCCGTTCTGATGTGAGAGAAAAAAAACGTGAATTGGTAAGCCCCATAGAGTACTGTATGTAAAAATTAATATTGGTCGACCAAAAAGGGGCACATTTTCGCCTATAAATTCAAACCAACATCCTTGCCCTGAGATTTCACAGGGCAATATTAGAAAAAGTAGTAGCTTTCTTTTGATACAAAAATTGGACACTTCGGGAAACTTCTGGGGTTCTGGGACGAGGCTATTAGCGATCGGCCATGGACCTTTAATATCAAAGAGGTCCGAACTTGAATTAAAATTGTTCCAACTAATGGCCAAACGTTGAAAATAAATCTGAAAACTGAGGAAACAATAAATTTATTATTTTGTGTACACAAGAGTGTGAATGTTGTTCCTTACTTACTATTTCGCTGTTTAGTGGTTTACCTCACGCAAAATTTTATCATTCAATCACGCTTCTGGATCACTGAATTCCATGCTGTTCCGCTATTGTGACAATTAAAATGGATTTGGAGTTCCCCATCTGCATGTTATGGACACCAGCAGTACACTACATACGTTGTGTGCATACTTGCCTGCGCATAAATCGATTGCTACACTTTTATGCGACGATTCTGGCTGTCGAAAACGGCAATGATACGCAAAAAAATTACACAGAAAAATAGGAATCGGAATGAACGATTTTTTATTTTAAAATCTGTAATTGGTATAACGATTTAAAGGGTGATTGGTTATACACTCGTTACAACCCATGCATTCTCAGACTGTCAAACTTGGACATGTTATGCATATTAATCATTACACTGAACTGATTTCCTTTACACCAAGTTGACTTGAAATATATGCATGTCCCTTCTGAGAAGTGGAAGGCCCCCAAATTACCTAATTAACACCCCTAAAAGAGGAAATAGGGCTCGACCAGTTGACCCCAGTTCAACACCTGTCGACTTAGGCTCTCTCCTCAATTCCGTTTGGGCTGTTAACCAAGACGGGAAGCGCTCGTGTTACCGCAGCTCTGATAAATACAGCAAAAATTAACTGAGATTTTGATACTGACTAGGTGTCGTATCATACGGAATACTCCTACTACTATACCATATCTATCTGGATTATATACTGGATTTGGAGACTGGATTTATAAACGCAGCTTCAGACGGACTAAACAGAGACTTTTCACCGTCGGAGAGCTCTTGGTTTGTATCCTTTTTTGCGACAGTGCGGTCTATGTGATGCTGTGGAGGGGGAAACAAGGTAAACAAAAGGCCGCCATGACGCCCGGGGGCGGGTGGGTACGGCCGCGGTGACTAGATGTGGGAGGGTGCGGTACGGTTGATCTGGGTTGAGGTGAGGGGGGGGGGGAGGGGGAGAGAGGACTAGAGCGGGGAGGGGTGGGGGGGGGGAGGTGGAGTGCGGGGGGGGGGGAGGAGGGTTGGGGGGTGTAGGGGAGAGAAGGGGGGGGGGGAAAGGAGAGTCGGGGGGGATGGGGGAAGGGGAGGGGAGGGTGGGGGGAGGGAGTAGGGGGGGGGGTTTTTTTCGTTTTATTATTAAATTTGTTGTTTTTTTTTCGTTTTTGGGGTGATCGCTAACAATTTATGTGGTCTGTTGTGCGTATTATTTTAATTATATGCTTGTTGGTATAACTTAAAAAATATGTGAAAACTGTGTTTGAAAAATTTCTTTAACCGGTACCGTTCGTGACTCAGTTTTACCGAATTGGTTTTTGTGTCTTGACGTTTGCCGTCCCGGGAGACCTCCACGGCACGCTGGTTATGTTTCTTTACGGTTTTTATTTGCGCACTCTATTCCATCTAGCAACTCACTCTCACCCCGTCATAATGGCGTGCACATTGCGTTAGCTGCCCTGCCTCCATTCATGAGTGGGACACCCCATCCGTTATGTGTCGAACCCAGGCAATGTTCCCCCCGCACCAACCCGTGCGCCTCTTTCTGTCTCGGACATTACGGTGTGCAATGGGCAACCATCGAAACATGGGTACGCCGCTCGGTTGCCTTCACGGGAAGGGGGGTGGTAGTCGAGCTCCGGCCCGGGGTTCGTCCACGGCAGCCGCTGCTGCTCTGGTTGCTCCCAACGGTGAGGTAGCTTCGGCTGCTTCGCGAAGTGTTGAGGGGATGGCTTCGGGCCATCTCCTTGGCGTATCATCGGCCGCTGGCTCGCCTTGTTCAGCCCTAGGGGCTGCCCCGGTGCCGGCTGGCGCGGTCTGTGCTGTCGACCCCGCAGGGGGGTTGGCGGCTGGGGGCATTCCGGTGGTGGTGCGTGGTGATGGTGGTGCCCAGGTGGCCCGGGCTGATCATCGCCGTGATGTCCACACTAAACCATAACGGGGTTGGCGGTCCCCGGTGTCTTCGGGCACTTCGAACGCGACCACGGTAGCCATCACTTTGGTATGTCTCCGCAAACCCTGGGGCGTGGGCTTCGGTATCCCTTTGCGGGACGCCGCAAGTGCGGCTTCTGCTTGCTACACCCCGCATGTCATGCAGTGCCTCCTCCGTTGACGCCGCATGCTGTGCCGGGCCCTTCGGGGCTTGGGTTAGCGAGTGGGCGCTCCGCTGGGCTTGGCCTCCGCAGACGCCCCCACTTGACTATGGGTCGGCTCAGGCCTCTCTTGCGGGTACACCTGAGCTGTGGTGCTAGTGCTGGTCCGCCGGCAACTGCTTCCGCGGCGGGTCCTCCTATGGTGGGGGTACCCCCGGTGGGTGCCCCTGCCACTGGCGTTCTGCGGGGCAACCGTTCTTGGCCTACCAGCCCCTGCGGGACCACAGTCCCGCTGCAGCCTACCTCTCAGGTTACGCTGCGTCCCTGTACGTGGCTTACCCACCCTAGTCGAGCTGGACTTCTGGTGCGGTCAGGTCTGGTATGGTTCTTTCGCCGGGGCTCCCGCTTGCGGGAGCCCCTCCAGGGCTATGGTCCTTCCGCCCTTCCGCGTCAGGCTGCCCAGCCGGCATGCCACAGGTGCTGTCGGGGCTGCATCTGACCCGCTTTTCCTCTGTCGGGCCATTTGCGCAACTGCTGCAGCAGTTTGTCTCCTTCCTGGGAGCCAGTCAAGCTGCCGCTGTACGCCTGGTCCGTGCCAGGGCAGGGCGTTCTACCCGGCCCTACCCTTCGCTTACGTGCCTGGACTTGGGGTGTCGTCCCCACACCTTCTCGGCCTGTACCCTCGTCAGGATCTGGCTGGGTGCAGTCGAACTTCATGGCTCCTGCGGCCCTGCCTATGCCAGTTGGTTTGGTCCTTGCGGGAAGCCCTGGTGTCGCCGCCCAGGTGGCGACGCCTGGCCCTCGCCTTCTTCCGCTCGTTCTGTCGCACCGTCCTCTCAGGACTCCTACCGGCCGCAGACTTCCCACGTTTCGGAGACAGCGCCGGCGGGGCGGACTCAGCCTCGGAGGTGGGTCACCTTGGTGACCACACTCTAAATATCGCAGCCTTCGACGTCCGCGGCAGCTTCGAAGCAGGAGGATGTTGGACTCTCTTCCCGGGTGCACCCCTCATGTGCTGCGAAGGGCGGCCGAGTCTCTGGGCCTGGTCTTGCGCGCCCGAGCGGCGTGTGGAGGAGGGACAGCTCAATTTGGGCTTCCCTATCCTCCCTCCGTAACGCGTCCAGGCGTTGACGCTCCGGACCGACGTAGGTCTACTGTGGAAAGCGCTCCGGGGAGATCACTCAGAAGCTCTGCAACGTACCCAGTGAAAACTTTCGCCAGGTCGCTGAGACCTGCTGAAGGGGACTAGACTCTTCCTGAGGACCATTGAGATCTTGACCTAGCCGCCAATTTGCAACGCCAGGTGCTCCGGCTGGCTTCTCCCCTTCTGGGGGCCAGCTGAGGTACCTAGAACCTTGCGGGTGACCTCTGGTATAAGACAGGCGCTTTCTCGATGGTCCTCCGCGCCCACAGGGACATGAGCATCATCGTTGGGCGAGGGTGGAGCTTTCTCCCCGGAAGCCTCTGATCTTTGACTGTCCTAGCCTCGCCAGTGACTCGGCAGACGGATGCTTCAATGTCCTTGTGGCGCGTCGCCTGAGCTTCTTTGTCGACGCGAGAACGCCTGCTTTACACTTCGCCACCTTGAGTTTCGATCTTGCATCGGAACTCTCTCAGACCAATCCCGAGTCGCGGGACGTCCTCTTCGGAGGTTAGTTCGGTGACTCACTGCTGCGTCGGCTGAGCGTGTGGAGTCGGAGCAGGCGCTCAAGGATGCTCAGGCGAAGATCTCCTCACGGGCTCTTCGGCCAAGAAGAAAAGAAGCCTCTCGGCTCTTCTTCTTCCAGCCTTCCTCGCAAGCAGGCTAAGCCCGGCACCGGCCACCTCCGCCACCCAAGAAGCCCGCAGGCCCGGCCACTTTATACCCAGAAGTCCGGGGCCAGGCCGAATACCCGCCCCCCTCCCAAAAGCAAGTCGCCTGGGAAGGGGAAGAAGTCTTTGTCCTGAGGGCACGGCGGTCGCGGGGTCTCTCCTTCGGGAGAGGACTTATCCCCCTCCGTGGCGGCCGCTTGGTTTCTTACGCGCGGGAATGGCCACCATTTCCCCCCGCCTTGGGTGCTGAGTGTGGAGGGAACGGGGGTACCGTATAGAGGTTTCACTGCTGAACCCCCCCGACTTCCCACCCGAGACCTACCCACCCCCCTTCCGTGGGAAACCGGAGAATCAACTTCTTCTGGACGAGGTCTCGGCGCTCTTGGCGAAGGCTGCCATCTCCCCAGTCGACACCCCCTTCACCGAGGGGTTTGGCCCCCAAGAAGACCGGGGATTGGCTCCCTCCTGAACCTGAAGCCTCGGAATCAGTACACATCAAGCCGAAGAGGTTCAGGATGGAAACCCTGAACCCTCCGCGTCGATCCTGCGCTTCCTTTGAAGGGGAGCTGGCGTCTTCTTTTTGATCTGAAAGACGCCTACCTTCACGTTCCATCCGCCAAATCCGACCGGCGCTGGCTCAGATTGCAAATCCAGAGCCAGTCGTACGAGTGGACGTGCCTCCCCTTCGGACTATCCACCTCTCCAAGGGTCTCACTATGGGGACCCGGGAAGTGGGCGCCGTCCTCAGGCGTCAGGGGGTCAACCTCTGCCTTTATTCTGGACGACTGGTTGATTTACGGTCCTCGCCCCAGGCACTGCCCGACATGGTCAGCGTAGCCGTTCAGGTCGGCAGGGTTTTGGTCTTCATTGTCCACTTCGACAAGTCGAGCCTTACCACCTCTCAGGACCTGAGGTAATCTGGGTGCTCGGCTGCAACTGCTTCCGGCATTGCAGAGCCGACGGCCGAAGCGGGTGGATGTCGTTGTCCAGACGGCGACTTCCATGGCGCTGCTTACGAGCCCCGCGCTCAGACTGGCTCGCCTTCTAGCTTTGATGGCCTCTCGTCGACCTGTCCCCGTACTGTCGCTTCATATGAGGATGCTTCAAATGCACCTCGGGCGCCACTACAGGCCGATCAAGCACCTAGATTCCCGTCTGATCCCGATCAATGCAGGGATCCGGGAAAACCTGGCATGGTGGTCCAACCGCCCCAACCTGACTCAGGGAAGCTCTTTCCCTGCGCCTCCAGTCGATGTTGTCATCACGACGGACGCTTCCTAAGTCGGGTTGGGGGGGTTTCATCATCACTCTAGACCTCAGCGCCTCGGGGACGTGGTCCCAGTCCGAGGCTCAGGCCCATGTGAATCGCCTCGAACTGTGGCAGTAGATCGAATCTGCTCACTTCGAGGCGATGGTGACCAACCTTCCATTGGTCCTAGTATCAGTCGGACAACTCCAACTCCACCGTGGTGGCCTACATCACAACGGCGGACTCGGTCCCGGCGCCTGTGTCTCGACGCCATGCGTATCATATCGTTGTTTCCGGACCCGGGCCATCAAGTTGTCCGCAGGTACACAGTTCCCGGGGGCCGTCACTTTCTTGCGGACGATCTGTCACGCGGCCGGACGACGGCCTCGGAATGGATACTGATGAACCGAGATGTCGTGCGAGATCTTCGAGAGATTATATCTTCCTCAGATCGACCTGTTGGCCTCGAACCTGAGTCACGCGCCAACCTCGTACAAAGCACGCGCGGAACATCACGGGACCACGGGTGTGCGTAAGCAGTCAAAACAACTCATTGGCTAATGACGGTCGGGGATCACGGCCTTAGTGCCGTTCACCAGCCTACATTCCATGATGCTTGGCCAAACTATAAGGTGTCGGAAAATTGGGGCTGTAGGTGAGGCATGCCGTGATATCAGTCGTTCATCGCTCCCTTCGTTGCCGAGGAACACCTTTTGTTTCGTGCCAATGGTGGATCGCAAGTTTGGCGGTCTCGTGCCTACTGCGTCTCACCGAGGTCCCGACCAAGTGGACCTAAGTATCCCTGTCCGGCGGAGGGAGGCAGCCATACTGTCGGCTGAAGAGCACCGTAGCATTGAAAGACAAATGTTATGGACACAAAGGCAGTAACCGAAGCAGTGATGCCAGAGAATTCTGTGGCTTTTCGCGAGGGCAATTAAGCCGTCGCTCATAAGAAAGTGAGGCTCGATCTAAGAAGAAGGTCGATCGCCCATGGACGCTGTCGCTACGTTCACAGAGTCGTGACGGGAGGAAGTGTGTAATTGGACCATCGATCTTATGCTTTCTTTCGTAAATTTCGCTGCTTGTCTCTTATTAGTCATTCTGGACGAGAGGTCTGTTCCCGCCTAACGCGAACAGCGTCCATGTAGCCGACGAAATCGCGCTGGTGACAGTTTGCATCACCGAGGAGTCGTGCATTTAGATAATCGGCGGTGACCTCATTGAAGACTATGAAATTCGATATTGCGTAGTTCCAATAATTGCACAAGACACAAATCCAACTACATCGCGAAGTTACCTCGCACTCTCTGTGTGTACAATGGGCTACGACTGTCATACTGCGCAGAGGAGGTATTCAGGGTATGACACAGGTCCCCCGTGGAAAACAAGTCTCAACCAGGCTCGAGTGACAGGGGCGGGACGTGGCATGGAACAATCCGCTCCTTCTAGACAAACACGGCACACATCTTTTACACGCCCTCCGACAGGAAACCGTTCCCCTCCCCCCATGGGACCTCTGTAATACTGGGCTTAGACTATTAGTAACCCCGTTTGACCAATGCCGAGGCATCACTAAAACATGTCACCATTAAGACAGTTTTCCTGGTCGCTCCGGGGCGCTCTCGCCTCTGGAGACGATGCTCGGAATCAAGAATTAATCTCTATGTCAGCGTCAGAATTCTCGCGGGACAGGTCAAAAATTGTTCTTCAGCCGGATTTTCTTTGGCGAGGGGGAACGAGTCATCCTCATTCCGACCTCAACATTAATCTTACCCCGAATTGCAGGTCACTCCGGTGCGGGAAATCGCCTGTGGTGTCCTGTTCGGGCCCTTGAGGATACAAACGTAAACTAGTCCGCTCAGGGGGCTCGAACGACTCGTTGTTTCTTACACCGCTTCCCCCACGGGTCCGCGTCAAAAAAGATTAGCGCTGTAATTAATGATTCAACGCGGTTAGATGATCTTCTCAAGCTCGAGCCCATTCTGTTCGTAATATCACTTCGTCCTGGGCCTAACACCGCGGAATCAGCATTGTGCCCGCCGCAATCTGCGAGGCTCTGTCGTGGAGGGCTCCCAACGTTTTTCGTCGGTGTACTACAGAAACGTACAAAACTCCCCAGAGAACTTGCGATGGCACTCCCAGAAACACCACTAATTTCAACTTCATCCAATCTATCATAAAGTCTCCCTCCATCCGTGCCGAATGTGACGCTCGCCCCGGAGTAATTCCGTTGTAAGGTGAGCATCTATGGTCCCCGAATTTTAGTTAATGCCTTTAGGTAGGTCGTAACATATGTACTTTATTTTTAGTGTGGGTTCGCCTTTGGCTGGCTTCTTGTTGGCTGCTCTGAGATATCAACATGCTCCAGCACCTCCGCCTGAGTGTGCTAGTCTGGTGTTGATTGAAATTATTCATTTAACAACGGGGGTTTAAATCCATATATTTCAGTCAACATTGGTGTAAAGGAAATCAATTCAGTGTAATGATTTATTCAAACACATTTGTTTTATAAATCATTTAACTGAAGCCTGGATTTCCTTTCCAAATGTTGACTTCCCACTTCCAGGCCCGCCCACAGCCATGATATATACGCGCGTCGTGTGGGCTTGAGCCAAACGGAATTAAATGAAGGAGCTCAGGTCGACAGGGTGTTGACCTGGGGTCACTGGTCGAGCCCATTTCTCTTTTCAGGTGTTATTATGGTAAATTGGGCATTCCACTTCTCAAAGGGGAAATGCCAATATTCAGTCACATTGTGAAATGAAATCAGGCCTTAGTTAAATGATTTATAAAACATAATGTGTTTTTAATAATATCTCTAAGTATCTGATGGACAAAGTAACTGCATTTAGTATTTTGTTAGGTTTAATGGTCATTTGCAAATGGTATTGTTATCACCTGGCAGACAAAGCCATGCATACCGTCACAAGTGCTGAACAATGGACGTGCATCCCCATGAGGAGGCCACATACACTTGTCGATGTTCAGCTGAATGGTCTGGCACGAAACTGTGCACAAAGTAAGTATCTGAATGGAAGTAACTTGAACGAGGTTGCCAAAAGAAACACGACCTGTGAATGCTAGAGCTCAACAGTCCCTATGTGTCGACAAATAAGGGAATTTTGTAAATTGAGTAATTAACATCGGAGATCCTCCGATAATATTTCAACGGCCTGCGGAAAAGTCTTTTCAAGAGAAATAGCTGGGAAATGACGCCATGTACGTGTATCCGCTTCAGCCATAGTTCCGTCGAGTTTCAGCCAAGTTCAAGTTAGAGGTCATTTTGTGAGTTGTTTATTTCGGGAATATTTCCCATGGACGGACAAAAAAAAAAAAAAATAAAATTGGCGTTTCCAGCTCCCTCATTTAAATTACCATCAGGGATCCCAATCTAATTTACAAAATCGCTTTCTTTCACGACAAAAATACGCATTTTTTGCATTACCACTTGTATGGCAGTATAGTTTACTAGACAATTCCAAACACTGTACAAAATCTCAAGTTGAAAAATTGGAGGCGCTCTTCAAAAAAATGTGCTGTTATTGCCTTGAAGTTTTTTAAGTTAGTTAGTTAGACCAAGTTTAAATCCGGTGTTGTCCCCGTAAACGAGGTTGGACCGAGAGGATTCACCTCACACTCAGCCATACGCTGTGTAGGATGTATTGGAGCAAAAGATAATTGACAGGATGCCCTCCCTGACATCAATCCACAAGTTATCGCAGGGGGCTCGCCGTTGGCAAACTTTGCCCAACATGAAGGAAAGCAAAGAATGGGTGGATGGCGCCTTAGCTCTCCAGAGGGACGCCCTTGAAAGAATGATTTCTAAATCTAGTCATTGAATGTTCTTATAAATTCATATCCATCTCAGATGGGTGGTCAGTTACTGGAATACAATGATAGCAAGACATTGCCATTTTTTCAATATCATTAATTTAAATCTGCACATCAAAATCCAATAATTGAATGTACTTTACATCCTAGCCAGCCAGATGGGTGCGTTCAGTTACGTCGGGAGGTTACATGGAATAACAATGATAGCAAGGCCTACTGCCATTCGTTTCAATCTCAGCTAGTTTGATGGCTCTTAGTATTATCAGGGGTTTTTCATTGTTAGTCAACCTAATTATGTGTTTTGTGATATTCAACTAATAGATTGCTCTGAAAGGACACCGACCAGAGTATTAAAAGTTCAGCCCATCTAATATGGACCTTTTCTTGGGTATATTAGCTCATGTGACACAAAAAGATTTTTAAGTTGAAAGCTGAAATTCAACCTATTTATTTTAACCATTACTAGGAGTGTGTCATATCCGAGCCTGAGGGGAAATCTTCACTACACCTCATGTGCCTGGCCGGGTTACAGGTTTGACTTCACGGGCGGATGCCAGTATGTATTAGTGAGAGAGGAAAAGTGACTGGGAAGGACAGCCGTCATTGCCATGTTGTTAGATGAGAAATATGTTCGGAATCCACGAGTTGCTATGACCAAAACAGTTGTATATATTTCTTTATGTTTAAATTGGTAAGATATTGGGTGGTATATGGGTATGATGCTTCTACTGATGACAATCAGAAAGACCTTATGTCAGCATCATTCATGTGTTTCTGTACAGTCTCTGTGTGTGTGTGTGTGTGATATGTCAAGCATTAGTATACACCTTGTTGGTTGACACTTCAACTTACGGTACAATGTAGTGCGTGATGGATCAGTACTTGGTATGTTTATATATTGAAGTCAAGGGGCCTTATGTGGGGTAGAAAGTGAGGCAGTGGCGGCGGCAGGGGGCATGGGGGATATTTCCCCCAATTGTTATTGTTCCCCGAGTGTCCACCCCACACCCCCCGGGCCAAAAATAAATCTGTGCTTTGAGGCCAAAAATCACCAAAATTTTGCAAACAAATTTACTTTTAACCCTAGTTTCCTCAGAAAAAAAAAGAGGTCTGATGCCAACACTGGAATGAGGGTCGAAGGTCATTCTAAGGGTCATAGGGTCATATTGCTCTGTTTACACCTTTTTGGTTGGAATTTTTCAAACTTCTGTATCATTTTGTCAGTGATGAATAGGTTATACTTGGTATGTTATTACATTGGGACAAGTGGTCTTATGTGGGGTGGAACAGATGGGGAGTAAAGGTCATTCAGGTATGCTATACATCGAGTCTTATTCTTTAACACAGTAATCAAATGACCTATTTGGGACGGACTGCTTGTTCCTATTTTCCAACAAGAGCCATAAGTGCTGCACCTTAACAGTTCTGAGGTGTGAGACCCGTTATTATAAACGGGTAGCATATTTTTTTCGGGGGTCATCTGTGCATGGAAAACTTTGATTCGAAAAGGTCTATCGGTTTTTCTTTGAAACCACTAGATATGTGTTTGATTAGTCATTTGATGAGTTCATGGGCATATTTTATATTCCATTCTAAGTACGGATTCTCTTCTAAGATGCATTTCATAAGCTACAAAGGCCATTCACACAGGAGGAGTTACGATGATTAAGCTCATTAAAGAATAGAGGTTTATGACAGGAATCCTTTCCGAAAGTTAAAACAAGCGATGAGTACTTGGAACACTACAGTTGGATCAATTAGATTGATTAACATAGTTCGTAATTTAATCATGCCTTTTATAGCATCCTGTAGCCAATTAAAACTGCATGGCCTGAAGTACAATTTTGACTTAGCTTTTCTGCTCTTAATTCCAACGTTTGCTTGGTTTGACCATTTTTCATCAAGAGAAAGTTCTTGATCTCCTTGCTAAAAAAAAAAGACTCTTTTTTTACATTTCCAGGAAATCGACTTTGCAAATAAGCGAATTAAAATAATGGACGTAATGGTACCCTGGCTACTCGGACCATTCCAGAGGTGGAAACTTATTTAGATTTTGATGTTCTGGTATGTGGAAAGTTTTCTATGCCTTTTATACACTAAAATTACCTAGAAGAAAAAGTTACCTGTAAAGTTTGCCCACAAAAGTATGATTGTCTGTGTAGATTCATTGTTGTTTAATATTTAAGAGAGTTTTTCTTGACTGATGTGACTGTGTAAAGGAAATTTAGACGGCATGGTATATCAAAACAAACAAATTTGTCAAGATTAAGCACATCAGTGATTTGACGTATCAGAAAATTTGAAAAAATAATGCAAAATAAGATTTTGCTTGTTGGTAACAAGTCAGCTATCCGACATACCATGCAATGATAAGGTGCATGCAACTAATATGACAAAATCGGATATTTAGTCGTACTGTCCGTATGGACACTTTCTTCAACACGTAAATTGAATGGAGATTTATCTTGCTGTTTCCTCCTTTTTTCATTTTTCATTTGGAAAAAAATTAAACTTATTCGAATTATACAGGGGACTTATCCTTCATTTTCGACTACCTCTGCAAAATTTTCAAAATTTGATCTTTGGGTGGAGCACTGATAGTGCCTTAGATTATTTTATGTCAGGTGAACTACATATGAAGTGAGTTGTTAAACATTGACCTTGCATCTCTCACATCAGAAGTAAAAAAGAGAGATCTGTCTATCCATGATTGGATGATTTCCTCTCTACCACTGATGCCAATCGAAGTTCCCCAGCATAGTCAACAGGAAGCTTGTTTTGCACAGTCGGGCAGGGTTATGACACCGTTTTTATGGGTTTGAACGTAGATTTTAAGTGGTGTTAATATCACAGTGTCTAAATAAAGGTGGGTGCCCCGGATCACAGTCCGATTGCCTCTGACATCTTCTCCCTCGAATGGAACCATTATATCGCCAAAAAACGTCAGATTTATAAACTATTACATAGGGCCAGCTGTGGATAGTAGAAGAAAAAATGTGCGCGGACAAATGGCCCATTGGACAGTGCTTGTTAACATTTTGTTGATAACATTCGAAGGAAACATTTCCTGGGCCTAAATTTCATGGGCTAACATGAACCAATATGGACTTTTCTGATATCAAATCTCAGTTTTGAGGAGTAGCAGCGGGGATGAGGTGTCGATCAGGTTCACCCACATTTAACGTTTGTCAGTCCTTAATGAATGCAAGTTTAAATGGCAGAAGGTGGCCGAGTAGTTTAATTGGTGGCCATTTTGATTAAGTAAGGAATTAAGACCTAACTGTATCCTATTTTCTTTGGTTCTTGACATTTTAGACTAAAAATCACTATGTACTATTTTCTGTAGGTTGTAGAGAAGATCTTGGAGCAGATGGGTGATGACTGTCAGATGGATGGGAGTCGCGCTTTGATTGTAGCTGTACCAGCTACCAAGGAGGACAGTGGTAGTAAGGCTGGGTGGAAACTTTGAGGGAAATCCACAGACTTTTTCTTCAGATGAAATCTGGTAAGAAATTGCGTGTGAATTTGCTTTAGATCTTTGAGAAATTAAGCATTGATGTTGATAAACGATTTCTTTACCAAACTATAAAAAATAGATGGTAATGAGCGCTGTTATGTGCTGTTGACACTAATTTAAATTTGTAAAAAATTCTCCCCGCTGTGCATGTGGATCGCTCCTGCATACTTTTCTTTCTATGAGTTTTCAGGGGTCATGCATCTAATCTTATTGTAACATAAAGGTGTTGCGTGATACAGATCAAATTCAACCGCAGTCACCAGTGTTCATCGATCAACTAGATGTTGGCCAGGGTAACAAAAATGCTGATGTGAATTGATAATAGAGCTACATTAGTAGTAACTCTGAAGTACTACTACATTAGTGGCATAATATGGGAGGGAACTTCGAGTCACCAATAACAGCCACTTTGTATTTTATTAGAATTGATTAGAAATGTCAGCTCAGTGAACTCCAGAGTTGCCATCATGGGACATTTGACTACACAGCCAGATTCCTACTCACGTGTGACCAGAGTAGGGCTACTTACTCCTGTGTACTTGTAGCTTACTCCAAGGTACCCCCCTTGAGCATTATTGATGCCAGGACTACAACTAAGTACTTGCAAAGTTACACCAAACCACTGGGTGCATAACAGTGATGTTAACTGAGCAGCTACCCACCCTAGTGTAATCTGCGTTACCTGCTATGGTTGTCTGACAGGCTACGTAATGGAGTACCTTGCAGCTATCTCGGAGTACCTCAAGGTTTACTCCTTACCGGATGCTGCCTAGTAGATTGTGGTTTACCCCAGTTTGATGATTTTGAAAGATTAGTAACATTATATGTGTGAGTCTCATCACCAAAAACCCCATATATATATATTTATGACATTTTGTGTAAAAACATATAACATCGGTGACCAAAAGGTTTAAATAATGGAATAAGATTACTAAAATAATCCCACAGAGATCAAAGCTCATTTGACCGGAGTATCCACGCAGGTAATCGTATGGGGTGACTCGTGGGTTCAAGCGACAGAGTAGTTACCAGGTGAATTGTTTACCCCACCACTTTTGCGGCCGGCGATTGTGGGTACCATGCGGGGGGGTTAACTCCGCGGCTACTTAATCGTCATTCAAAGGTACTTCCATGAAGAAATGGGTGGTGTAGGTTAACAGCAGGTAGGTCAACTACTGGGGGTCCCGTAGGTCCTTGCCAGGGACTTGAAGCTGATTCTGAGAACAAACATATTTGGGGTCTTCAAACGGAACTCCTCTGCGTGTTTGTGCCCTGCAAAACAGGTACTTAGCGTTCCTCATCTAAAGGTGGCAATATTTCAGCAAAGTAGTCACACTGGCAGTGACCACAGAGTTATATACATACTCCACATTAACGTACAGATTTCAATTGACGGGTACATTCAAATCATTACACTGAACTGATTTTAGACCCAAGGTTTGATGAAATATATGCTTTCCCTTGAGCAGTGGACTGCCCCAAATTACCATAATAACACCCCTAAAAGAGATAATGGTCCGACCTGACCCCAGGTCACACCCTGTGACCTTTAGCTCTTCCGCAATTCCGTTTTGGCTGTTAATCAAAACGGAACGAGTGTTACCGCAGCTCTGCAACTTTACAGCCAAATTAACTTGAGATTTTGATACTGGATTAGTTGTCGTCTCAGACGGAAGACGCATACTACTCTACCATATCTATCTGGAATATTTATACTGGATTATATACGGTTTATAGAAACGCACCTTCGGACGGAATAAACGGCGATTTTCATCCCGTCGGAGAGCTTTGATTGTGTATCCTTTTTTGCCGCCGGTTCGGTCATGTGATCTGGGTTAGGGGAAAATAAGGTAGGTAAACAAGGCAGCCATTGGCGCACGTGTTGCGTGCTTGGATGATTGCTTCTTGTGAGCAGTTTCTGTTCTGGTAGTTTCAATTATATCAATAAAAAACATTCTATTGGGGTGAGGTGTGTCTATATTATTTATTCTTATGCTGTTGTATTGATCTAATAAACTATGTGAAAACTGACTTATGGAAAATTCTACGTGTGTGATTTGTTACCGCGACGGATCTTTGTCTCCGCGTGGCGGGCAGGGTTTAACCGCGGCTCGCCTTTGTTTTTTTCTTTGTGGTTTTCGTTGACAACACGCGCCATCATGGCTCGGCTATTCACCCGCGCCTCCCCGCGACCCTCTTTCTCCGTGGTTCAGTTACGGTCTTGTTCGCTGTTCTGCGTTTGGTGCGCGTTCCTTTGCGGTGGCCTCTCAGTTTTCAATGGTTAGCCATTGAACAATGTTTCCTGTCTATGTTTCGATTAGGGAAAAAGGGGGGGGTGGTATGGTTTATTCGGGATCAGGTCCGAGGTTATTCCAAGGCGGCCCCGCTGCTGTGGGAGCACCTGAAGGTGTAGTAGCTTCGGCTAATTATGGCGTGTTAGTTGGGCGTTTCTCTCTCGGGAGTTCCGCCCGTATACCTCGCTACCGGCCGATGGCTCGCCTGTCTAGCACTAGGGGCTTCTCCGGTGCCAAAGGGCTAGCGCGGTCTGCTCTGCTTTTTCCCTTCTGGGATTTTGGCGGCCTGCGGAACATTTGTTTTTTCCGGTATAACAGAGTATGCTGGTCGGCCGCCTCCCTCGGGGGGGCGTGGACTGACTACCACGCTGCCGGCGTGGCTCGCTCGATGTAGCTCGTTGTTGATCGGGAAGGCGAGCAATGGTCTGCTCTGCCCCTTCCCTAGGGGATTGGGCGGTTGCAGTCGTCCGGTAGCGGTTGAGTGGGTCCATGGGTGACGCGGGTTCTTCGGGCCGATCCATCACCAGTATCGACACCCGGCTCGTGTGTGGTCCTCGGACTCTGCGACCGCGCTTGCCGGGGTCACATCTCGGGATTGATTCGTCAGGCCTGAGGTGGTTCCTCGGCGCCCCGATATGGGCGCCGCGGCTGTGGTGTCGTTTATGCTCACTGCTCCCGCATGGCTAGCCTGCTAGCCACTCGGTGTCAATCTGGCTCGTGCGTGGCAGGCTTCACCAGCCCTTCACGGGCTAGGTGATAGGGCGCGGCGCTTCGCATAGGTTGGCCCCCGGCTCACGCGGCGGTGACCGTGGCGGTACTGGTGCGGTTGTCCAGCGCTAGTTCCGCTACGGTTCAGCCATTACGGCACGCCCCGCATGGCTAGCATGCTAGGCCCGCGGGGTTAATCTGGCTAGTGCTGCAGCTCCAGGCTTCACGGGCCTCGGTGTGGGGGCGCGCAGCGCTTCGCAAGGTTGGTCCCCGCTCACTCGGGGTTCCGTGTGCGGTTACTGGTGCGGTCTGTCCAGCGCTTGTTCCCGCTACGGTCAGCGTCTAGGCACCACCCGCCTGGCTTAGCCTGCTAGCCACGCGGGGTTGATCTGGCTCGTGCTGCGTGCTTTACCAGGCCTTCACTGGCTTCACTGGGGCGCGCAGCGCTTCGCGAGGTTGACCCCCGCTCACGCAGGGTTACGGGGCGGTTACTGGGGCGGTTCGGCCAGCGCTGGTTCCCGCTACAGTTCAGCCGTTACGGTAGACACCCTAGGGGTGTTTCAGTTTCGGCCCCTCGTGGGGTAGCCTTCGGGGCTTGCATACACGGGCGGGGCTTAGTGCAGGCTGCAGCATGACCTCTCAGGGCGAGCGCGTGCCGGGCTTAGCCTATGTCGATATAAGTCTCTCTTCGCGGGTTGTATAGCTCGGGGCTCCGGGACTTTGGGGGTTGCCCTCCGTTTCGGGCGTGGAGTACTCCTCCCTTTTTATTAGCGTATCACTTCCGGAGGTGGTGATTGGGGATGATGGATTACCATCCAATCCTATATGCCGCGTTCCTCGTAGGGAGCGCGGCAGGGTGGCCGGTTATCCGCCGTCCTCGGCGTGGATTTTGGGGGTGGCCGTTTATCCGCCGTCGGTGGCGTTGATTTTCGGCTTAACCACAGCATGGGTCCCTATTACGGGTGCTGTTTTGCTCGCGCGTTGTTGTCCACCTTCCCTGGTGTTGACTTCAAATCTTCGGCGCCGGACTGTCTCCCCTTGCGGGGGACTGCGCGACCGACTTGGCTCCCGGCATCCCTCAGGGATGCGTAGGGTCTAGGTGGTTGTTCCTTGGGTCTGATAAAGGTCTGCTCTTTGGCGGGGGCTCCCCTACGGGGCAGCCTAGCTTCAGTGGCTTAACCCCTGGCTGGCATGTCGCCTGGCACTGGGTGGAAGCCCTATAAGCCTTGTGATAGTCCCAGGGTTACTGCGCCCCATTCTCTGACGTTGCTCTAGCTTATGCATGCAGGGTCCCCCATCCCGGGGATGCTCCTGCCATGCCTGTGGTAGGCCTAGCCCGCCTCGGCCATGGCAGGGGTGCATCATGCCGTGATTATGGCTTGCACTTTGTTCAAGATCCAGACCTAGCCTTATGCACTCATGCTCCGGCCTACCCCCCGCTCGGCGCTTCCGTCGATGCCTCCGTGGCGGCTGACTGTGCTGACCCGGGATAGCCTAGATCTGTTCGTGTGCTTAGCCAGGGTTCCTTTCCGTGTGCATCATCGGGGACTTGAGGCCTCTGTCTATGCCAGTTAGGCGCTTGGGGTCATTTAGGCCTAGGATGTCCTGGCTACTATGGCTCTTGGCTGTAGGCTTACTGACCTAGCCTGGTCCGCTGGCTCCAGGCTATGATGCAGCTTCGATGCCCCCCTCCTGGGGATCAGAGGGGCCTAGCGCCGCTTCCGAGTCGCGCTCGTGGCAGTTGACGTCTGGCGTTTGTCTCTGCTTCCCCCTTGGGGTGTAGACCAGGTTTCAAGTCTTGCCTTACTGGTCTTTGGGTCGTTTAGCCCCTGACTTCCTTGGGACGTCGTGGCCTTTAGCCTTGTCGGTCCTTTGACCTTCGCCTCGTGCCGAGCCTTGGGGCTTTTTATCGCCGAGCTTTGATTCTAGGACTTAGACCCTTCATTCTCCATTCGGGGTAAGTGGCCTGGTATTCCACGAAGCTGGATGGGGCCTTGTGTCTGGCCTGGACTAGGGCTGAGTCCTGTGCGGGTGTGTAAATTGGCCCCCTTCGGGGGTACGAGGCAAGGCCTATGTGGTCTGAGGGGACTTCCGGGGGATTCACTGGGCCGGCTAAGGCCGGGGTAGGGACTCGTGCCCTTCTCCCTTGGCCTTAACCCCGTTTATGGGGAGCCTGATAGTGCGCCTTGGCTGTTCTTCGTTGCCCTCTGTCCTCACTTTGTGCGGGCGCGAGAGACTCGGCCTCACATGCGGCTGGGGCCCTCAGGGCCTAGACTGCTCTTGCCGGTCTTTTCGGGGCTTTGGATCATAGTCTGACGCTGATGCTGGGGTCCCTAATTGGGCTTCTTGGCTCCCACCCAGTGGATGCCCTCGCCCCCTTTGGGCTCTGTTTGTCCAGCGCGCGAGGGGGTCTGGCTCTGTTGCCTACCATTACTGTGCTCCCATGCCTTACTCTTAGCCCTTGAGGTCTTTCGACTTCGCCTGGACTTGAACGTGGACCATTCTTCCCTTTGTTAGGGAGTAGGGGTCTGGCTTTGAAAGTTCTCGCACTTCCTGGCTACAGGCTGACGCCCTGGTCGCGGTCTCCACTCGGGGGGACATGGACAGGGTTTTGGGTGTCGGGATTGTCGATGCCCCTCTTTGGGGGGAGGCTAGTCATAAGGGAATAGAGTAGCGGCCTTGTTCAGGCCTGCGTGGGCTGTTCCGGCCTAGCGTGGGGCTCGTCCGGGCTAGCGCGGTTTCTCGGGCTTAAGACAGGGGTGTGATCCAGATCGTCGGGGTCTGTCTTTAGGGGTTCCCCCCCCTCTCCAGCGGTTTTTTTCAGGATTTCCGTGTTCGACTCTTCTCTGCGGGTTTTTTCTTGCCCGCGCCATTCTCGTCTCAATGTGATGACTAGAGGGAGTCCAGCCGTACGGGGTATTCCCTTGTGTGGTGGGTTCTCCGACTCGCTTTCACTGGCGGCTTTCACCGTTGTTCCTGGCTGTCGGCTTGGTCTTGTCCTCCGCCGTGTGAGACTGGATCTTGTGCTTTGCCCTTAGTACCACGGGGTCCTGGGGGGCACGTTGGTTGATCGGCTCTGTCTTTAGACTGGGAGGCTCTTGACATGGTGGCCTGGCCACTTCCGACTTCGGTCGGTTGGGAGCTTCTCGCTCCCGGGGTGGGAATGTCTCGGGGGCGTATCCCCGTTGTGAGTCCATCCCCATGTTTCACGTCTCGGTTTGGTTGACGAGTGGGTTTAATCCACTTTTCTCGAGGCGTTGGTGATCCTTTCTTCGGTATCTCCGCCAGTTGGGTTTAGTACCCTCTCCGTGGCTCTCTTTCACATCCCTCTTCTCATCGGAGATTATTGTGTCGAAGCCGCTGTGCTTGTCCACGGGCCTCTTCTTGGTGGCATCCTTTGGCCCGTAGGCGGTGTTCGGCTAAGTGGCATCTTGTTTGCCTCCTCGATACCGTTTGGTCGTTTGGTCCAGAAGTCCCTGTTAGGTTCATTATGTCCTTTACGGCCTTGTCACCATGCTCTCTGCTGACATCACAATGGGTTGATTATGCTCGGGCTTCCACGAGCAGTCTAAAGGAGCTCTAGACTAGGGTCGCATTTCGGGGCTCGACTCGTGTTTCTGAAGAGCTAGCATATGGGTTATCCCCTCTGTAGACCTCTCGGTGGTTTACCCACTTGGTCTACTTTTTGGGCCAGGTTTGACGCTGCCCCGATCTGGGGGAAGTGCTAGTTTATTATTAATCTAGCATTGAATGCTATTAGTGCCCGGTGTGGTGCAGAGGTCGCCGGTTTTGCGGGGTCTGCTCGTTTTTTCCTCGGTGGTTCTGTCTACTCCCGAGTCGAGGCAGAATCGTCCTACACCTCCTGAATGTGCAGTTGAGGTGGCTTTTCGCTATTTGAGGGCTTTGTTGGCGTTCGATATCCGATGTCTGGATTTTCGGTCAAACTAGCTCAGCCTACCACAACCTAGGTTGTTCGGTTAGCCCTTCCTAGTGAAGTTGGTTCGGTTCCATTGAATCCTGCAAGGCGTTCAGTTTCTGACCGCAACTAGGAAGTTCTATCGGCGAGCTGTGGCGAAGCCCCCAATGTCCTTGGGGCGGAGTCGTCTAGCCCGAGCCTTTTATTACTCTTTCGGGTCACTTTCCCGGCTGGATTAGCTCGGAGATTTCCTTATCCTCTGTAGCTTCGTCCTCCGGGTAAGGGTCGGACTTTTCTCTCAGCCCCCACGGGGCTGGGGGCCTTAGCCTCATCAGTCTCTCAACTTATCTCACGGGCCTCTATCCGCGGGGTTACTTCTGTGGTGATCTGATCGGACCCCTCTCTAGGGGGCCGCTTCTTCCGTTTTTTGAGGGTTGGGCCTCTTTGCACGCGTCTTTACGCCGGGTCCGCTTGCGCTTTCTGATCCTTCCGGTCTCAGTTGTGCGAGATGGCTGTGGGCCTTGTCGCACCTTTGCCGCGGGGTGCTTGGGGCCCTTTGTCCAGGGCCTACGTCGCATCCAGTCTCTGTCGGAGCTCTACCTATAGCCTATTCCTTTAGGCTTGGGGTTCTCTAGGCGGGGATTCGCGGCTAGGCTTCTCCGCAAAAAACTTTGGCCAGGTCTTTAATCACATTATAAACGTAGTGAGGTTTCCTCGTAATCACCCTGGTTGTTCTCACTATCTAGGTGAGTTATTGGCTCTGATTTAGAATCTGATTCATGTGGTTTTGGGCTATGGCGGTTTTTGGTCTACTTTGGACTGAAATCTATGGCTCTGAATATCATGCTCCACCTCGAACTGAGGTGCTAGTCTGGGTTGATGAAATTATCATTACAAGGGGGTTAATGCATATATTCAGTCAACATTGGTGTAAAGGAAATCAGTCAGTGTAATGATTTATTCAAAAAACCACATTATGTTTTATAAATCATTTAACTGAAGCCTGATTCCTTTCCAATTGTTTGAATTCCGCTTCGGGCCCGCCCACGCATGGTATATGTTCGCGCGTTCGTGTGGGTTTGAGCCAAACGGAATTGCGGAAGAGCTAAGGTCGAACAGGGTGTGACCTGGGGTCCTGTTCGGACCATTCTCTTTTAGGGGTGTTATTATGGTAATTTGGGCATGTCCACTTATCAGAAGGGAAAGCATATATCTTCAGTCACACATTGGAAAGGAAATAGTTCAGTTAAATGATGTATAAAAACATAATTGGTTTTTGAATAATTCTTTGTTTTTTTCCATTTAAGGGAGGAGACCTACAAGTGGTTGGTAATAGCTGGATATTCAATCCAGATGAGTGCATATATCATGATTCACCAAGTAGAAATGCTGGATGATCCTTGTGGGGGGGTTGAAGATGGAAGGACTTCAAGCCAATCAGGAGGAGCATTGCAAGTCATTAAAGGATTCTGAAGGTATGTAGGATGGTGTGAAGACAACTTCTCTGTACATGCGTGCGTTTGCGTGCGTGAGTGGATGTGGCGGGTGGCATGTGAGTGATGTGAGCGAGCGAGCGTAGTAGCGAGCAAAACTACGAGGCTGTCCAAAAAATGTTACACGTGGCCACAGGTGATTTGTAAAACACTAAATGTACACAGGGCCTTTGTTTGGAGCTCTTAAAGCTAACGAAATACGGGTTTTTATTTACCGTTTATTCATTTCAATGCATATGTCGAACAAAAGATATGCTGGTCAAAAAAGGAGGGTACAAATTTGGATTGGTCCGATTTACAATGGTTACATTTGTAAGATTGTCTGAAACGTGTTTTTGCAAACTCCTCAACAATTGGGCTATTGATTGTGTTATTGATTGGGCAATTGAACCTATTGAAGATATTGACAATCCCTTTGAACTTCAGTATTGTCATTAAAGTGCGAAGAAGTAAGTGTTGATGGTCAGTAATACTATTTTTTTTCATTATTAAAGCAGTCGGAGTTCACTTTCATTTAGCCGAGTTTAGCCCTATCAAATCGCTCAAACTTACACAGAATGGTAACCAAACCACACTAAACCCACAATCAGACACTTCATATTGGATTCACAAGAAAATCTATGATTCTATATGCAGAATATGCCCAGAAATAAACAACAAAAACCCAAAAGGAAACAAAAAAACAAAAAAAGAAAAAGAAAGAGCAATTCCGCTAATAGCTAAATGGACTACTGAAGCGTCAGGAATTGGAAATAAAGAACCAGTGGCAGGTCAACAAGAGCCACGGACAAGCATGCACGACTCAAAAGCCAACATTTGTCTTGTTAGAAGAGAATTTGTGGCGAGATCCAACCATGGAACGTTTGGTAAACACAGTAGCCAGTAGGCAGGCAATCCGAAGTCTTCTTTAGCAGGAAAAAACACGACAAAATCTATTTGTTTTCTTTTGAAGATGGAAGGAAGGATGTTGGCTATGAAGCCAAACGTATATGATCCATGTTGCATTCATGCTTCAAGTGTCTAAGGCAGAAAATTGGACCAAGATGATTTTGCCTTCTCAGAGTGCTGCAGATATCTTTTGTTTTACGTATCGGGATGGAAGAATAAATGGCCAAATTAAACTGGTTTTATGGGCCTTTCAAAGAAATACAAAATATGGACCATTCGTACTGTTCTTGTTATCAACATCCCGTCGTTCCGAGTTGTTTTACATTTTTTGGGAAACCTGATATGGGCCTGTTAATGCAGATATTTCAAACCTTGTTATAGGACTTTTTGTGGTGAGATTTAAAAAAACAATGTTTTCAGTACAAAGAGATGATATGCTTCAGAAAATTTACATAAAAGATCAACCAGTGCATCAAGTATTTGCTTTTTGTTCAACGAGCCGGACAGCTGTCACCCGCTTAACATTTTAACCTTGCAATCAGGGCTCATTTAACAGCAACATGACTAAAAACGCTGCTTTTTGCAAATTGTTAACGATTTTGGTGTTTTTAAAGCCATTTGCAATTGTCTTAGAACAGTTTTTATTTCCTAAGTTCAATTAAATAGATGTGCTGTGAACATTCAGTGCTATTGAGGCAAAATGTGAAGTATCAAGTTAGGGCTAAAGACCAAATGGTGAGCTAATTCTGTATGATTTCTTAAAGGGGCATTTCATGATCCCACATCGTCCCTCACTTACCTAAAAAAGTTGAAATTTTATATCATCTGAACCATGGCCTAAGTAGAGTATGGTGCCTAATCTTCTGTGCAAATTTGATCTGTAATCTTAACACAGTGGCCAATGGGGCACCGCTGTGTTACAAACATTTACTCAAGACATCAAAACACATCTTCAGAAGCAGCTACTAGTTTGAATAACTTTGCACAAGGAGTCTATGTGAACCTAAAGGTGCTATGGTCTACTAGTTGCACCTTTAAGTAAAGAACTTGCAGGAAATTGTTCATCTGAATAACTCCAGGAATTGGGCAATATCGTATACCACATACAAATAAAGGATTCATAGAGGAATATTTGACACACTTTTAGACAATGTGACATAAGACATAATGTAGTTTCGGCAGTCAAAGGTCGCTCATCTACTAAGACTAGGCTTTTAAAATTGAACTAAATGCAGATACTGGACCACTGGATTATTCATTTGGTCCTGTCTCCATATACCTGACAAATGAGACATGTTGAAAAAGGATCAGTGTCACATCATCGAAACAGCCACTAAACACTTGGTCTGTGTTTTTCTTTATTTTGGCAGGACCTTTCAGAGAATTGTCATGATGTCCTTGCTCCCCGTTGATTCTGTTTATAGAGTTGTGTGGGTTTTTGATTTGTGTGAAAAACTGGCCAGAAGATGCAAAACAGCGTGTGTTTATGGTGCCATGAAGCCTAGTGACGGAGTGCATTGAATAGACACCAGTAAGAGCTTCAATTACAGGGACACAATCGATGTCAGTGGTAAAAATTTGAAATATGGATGGGGGTGTCAATATTTGAAAATATCCCCATTGTTAAAGCACATACCACTTATTGATTCATTAATTAGGTCATTAGATTGAACAATAAGGTATAATTGCCTCCATGACATTCTCAGTCATAACTTAAAAGATTTTGAGCTCATTCCAGGATAAAGTGGTAAATTCTTCATCTGGTTATACCCAAATATTTATAAAGGTGCGTGTAGATCGACGTGGGACCCCTGATTTACCCGGAAAGTCGCTAGCGAGTTTGTATCAGATTTTAGCCGTATTTTTCTCATTGTCGTCCTGAAAATTGAGCCCTCAATCCATTTCATCAACGATATGGTATGATGTCTCGGGATCTCGTCTAAGGTCAGAAATACCTTTTCAAACACACAATACAGAGCCTATTGTGAACAATGATCTGAGAAGTTTATTATACCAAAACAACTTTAAGATTTTAATTGTTGGTTCAAGAAATTTGGTTTCATGTGTCCAAAAAACATTACATATTTTATTTTTTTTATTTTTTTTAATAATATTTATTACTTAATTAAAACAAGAATCTCCACTAATGTCCACAAAGAAGCGTGCAGTTTACCGATGATATGTCCTCAAGCGAAGACTCCAAAATGACAGAGCGTTAAGCTCACGTAAAATCTATCAGGTAATATATTTACATCTGGGACTCTTCTGCAGTATGAAGGGAATGTTGTCCAGCATTTCAGTACGACACGGCTGAAAAGTCCTCGACGACATTAATATTCCGTTTTCTACCCGCTACTCTGAGTTCTTTCGGCGAGCCTCTTGGCGAAGCGCCCACCCAATCGGCCTTGGGTGCGGCGTCGCGCTAGCCCTCGCCTTTATTTGTCTTTCGGGTCCTTTCTTCCCCGGCTGGAGAGCTCAGGAATTTCCTTCTCCTTGTAGCTTCTTCTTTCTTCTCCGGGTCCGGGTCGGACTTTTCTCTCAGCCCTCCACGGGGCTGGGGAGCCTTATCCTTCATTCGTCTCTCAACCTTTATACATCTCCCCCGGGCCTCTCTCTCTCTCCGCGTGGGTTCTTTTGTGGTGCTCTGATCGGACCCCCTCCTCTAGGGGGCCCGCTCTGTCCTTTTCTCTTTCCCGTTTTTTGGGGGTGGCCTCTTTGCCCCGCGTCTTTACGCGTGTCCACCTTCGCTTCTCGGTCTCCCTTCCCGATCCTCGTTGTTCGCGAGGCTGTGGGGCCTTGTCCTCCTCCTTTGCCGCGGGGTGCTTCGGGCCCCTTGTCCAGTGCCTACGTCGCACTCCCAGTCTCGTCGTAGCTCTACCCCCTTGCGCCTATTCCTTAGGCTTTGGTTCCTCGGCGAGATTCGCCGCTCTGGCTATCCTCCAAAAACCTTTGGCCAGGTCCTTTAAAATCACATTATAACGTCTGAGGTTCCTCTTTACTCCACCCCTGTGTACTCCACCCTATCTATGTGAGTTATTTGACCTTCTTGACTTTTGAAATCTAGATTCCATGTGTTTTTTTGGCTCTGGCGTTTTTGGTCTACCTTTGACTGCACTCCTGTGGCTGCTCTGAAATACATGCTACACCTCCGACTGAGTGTGCTAGTCTGGGTGTTGATTGAAATTATTCATTCACTTGGGGTTCATGCATATATTTCAGTCAACATTGGTTTAAAGGGAATCAAGTTCAGTGTAAGATTTATTCAAAAAACCACATTCTGTTTTATAAATCATTTAAAACTGAGCCTGATTTCCTTTCCCAATGTTACTTTCCCGCTTCCGGGCCCGCCCCACACAATGATATTTTCACGCGTCCGAGTGGGTTTGAGCCAAAACGGAATTAAGGAATAGCTAAGGTCGACAGGGTGTGACCTCTGGGGTCACTGGTCGGAACTTTCTCTTTTGTAAGGGGTGTTATTATTGTAATTTGGGGCATTCCACTTCACAGAAGGAAAATGCATATATTTCATTCACATTGGAAAGGAAATCAGGCTTCAGTTAATGATTTATAAACATAAGTGTTTTGAATAGTTCAAACTATAACATCGGTTTTTGATGCTCTTCTGACCTACAAAATCACCTTTTGCAGCAGTGATTTTGATTTTTTTAAACAAAAAAATACATATGAGAATGCAACCTTTTTGCCATATTAAGGCTAACATGGGACACCCATGTAGTACCCATGAATATCAATTGATCCCATGTGATCTTTGTGATATGCCATGGAATCATGGCAAAGTGAGATATCTGTTGATAACCTGTAAATACATTACAGACATAATGCTGCCACTAGAATGATTTTCTGTATTTCTATGGAAAATCAAATGGAACGTATAACCCCCCCTAAAAGTATCAGTCCGGCTGACTAAGGAGTGATTTTCATTAGCTTTCGCTCAGCTATTGTGCATTGCGTATCGTGCACGCGACTTTGTACGCTGCGCATTAACAGCTGCGCTTACTCTGCAATTCTCAAGTTTTAATACTGCAATTAAAGCTATGACGTCACTCCTTAGTTCAGGTCTACAAGTATAGAAATTAATAAATCAAAATCAGTAAATTGTAGATTTAAACAATTAAGATAATTGAGGCTGCAATAATATAACATGTGAGCTTGCGGGTTTGACCCTCAAAATCTCCCATGGTATATCGTACCAGTGTTGGATTCATCACACCTTGTTTTCGAGACCCTTTGTAAGCCATCGAAATTAATAGTGTTAGTGTATTTTCGCTGCTCTATTTCACTTTCCCTACCTCTGTGCCGTGATTGCAAACCATTAAATTGCAATGGCCGTTCAAATCACCCACTGGCAAATTTCTGTAATGTGAAAAGTCGATATGAACAGGTCGCATGGAAAAGTGGGTGTTCTACGCCTGCACAAAGGAGAGAAAAGGAGCATAATTTTTTGGATTGTCATGTTGTGGCATCGAGAGTAACCATTGGGCAAGGCGTTACCGTGTTTTTCCAATATGCAATAGAGAATCAGTGCAAAGCAATTGGTTTTCACATGATGCTTTGAATATCGTTGGGCCATGCCATATTGTATTGGACTGGAACAGTGGCCACTGAACTCCAAGCAAACAAATGCTGTAGAAGCACTAGTAGGATCATGATGCAGTTTACTACAAAAAAAAACCTGACTTTCACAGCGATAAAAGCAGAGAGGTGATGGTGTGTTTTCTTAACTGAGTCACATTCTGTTCCTGCTGTTTGCTGATGTATTTGAAATTTATTAAGAACACAGAAATTTTTTTGTCCAAAGTCACTGATTTTGTCTACTGACACTATCGAAACAGGATTTCAAAGTTGGCATGTCCTGTAGGTATGATAAAATATTGGATGACTGTTTGGCAAATGGTACAATAATCATGAGAATGGAATAGATGGTGGTCACTCATAAGAAGCGAAAAGTGAACTTTAATAAATTATCTCATATGCAGGATTTAAGATCTTTAACAGAAAGACCATATTTTGTTTTAACATATTGAGAAGGTGTTGTTTTACATGATGTTAAATGTAGTGCTGTAAAATTACTGAAGGTATAGTAGATGTCAAATTACGTGAGACTCACATACATAAAATCCAAAGGGGTGACGTTCAATCTCCGCCATGTGGAGCCTAGGCCCTGTTGTTGCCATCAACAAACATATTGTTACCATGGTACAAAGTTTACTTTACATATCGCTTTCCTGAAACGGGAGCTTCAGTTCTACAATGGGCTGTTAATGATAGAAGGCCTTGCCTAAATCCGCTTTTGGGGCTAATCTCTTTCAAGTTTTGTCCCACTTTTATATGGCAAAATAAAACTTAGTTGTGTTACGTGTGCATTGATATAAGAATCATTATTTTCCTCTTTCTTTTCTTTCTCTATCTCCTTGTACTGTACATAAAGAATTATATTTTGTTGTGTCAAAGCAAAGTTTATGTTCAATACATTTAATGAAATATTTGCTGGTGTTTTTCATCCTGATACTTCAAATAAACATCCAAGCTACTTAGATGTGAAACAATGCATTTTGTCAATTTATTACTAACTAGTTACATGTACAATACATTGTCATGGTCCCATAAACTTTTCCTACATGTGGGCCAGTAAGTATTTCCTCTTACCTCTCATGGGGAATGGACGGACCTAAAACTTTAATGAGGTCTCACTTATTTGAAATCTACTATAACTGATAATCACCGGTAGTATATTTTCCTTGTTATTATATATTTGACAACAAAATGTTTTATCATGGAATTACTGGCATGGGTAATTCCCTCTTTGCACAGTTCACTGTTTACAAGGTATACGCATTGAACTGGTATTGGAGATAAACGAGGGTGTTACATAACAATGCAGTCAACCTCTTGTAAAGGTCAGTGGGTTTGTTTAGGAATAATCGAACCTTAATGCCTCCTATTCATATTGCAACCAGTTCGAGGCTTTTCCCCAGTGGGAAAAAGTGGCAAAAGAGGGGATAATTCCAGAGCTGAGCAAGAGGACGGTGGATTACATTATATGCTTCCCTTATGTGTACCTGGAGCATAGGTGAGACTACATTCAGAGTATTGCTAAATCATTATTTTGAGTAATTATAACATTAGCAGTATGTGATTTTATTTCTGTTAAAGGTAAGTACTTTTGTATGTGACAATACAACTCGTTTAAATACATGATTTAACCTCTATTAGGCAAAAAATTTTTGTTTTCCATTGGTAGTCCAAACCTAAATGCGAAATGCATTTTAAAATTGTGTTTTTTAACAAGGATTTTCCTCAGAAATGGCTCAAATTGGCTCACTGGTAAGTCCAGCAGTTTAAAAACCAGATTTGAAATTGTCAAATTATTAGTTTTATATAAAACAAAAATGGTCAATTTTGGGATCACTTATCTTTTTTTAAATGAATTTTCTGGAGCAGTTGTTTTAAAAATGCATTTTTTCCATTAAAATCAAATAAAACACAATAAGGCGGTAAAAAATGGCCCCAAAAGCAAAATGGTGCGGCCTACTGGAGAAAAAATTTCCTTGGAATGCCTTTTTTTGGTAGTTTGCCACCTATACTTTATTCCAGTGTGGAATACGTGAAATGGAAACAAAGGCCCCATTCCTATCATTAACCTAACACGTTCTCATTCTCTCCGATAGGAAAGTAAGGGGTAGGGGATAAGCTAAAGAAGATTGCACATCTGGTGGGATTCGAACCCGGAGTCTACTTGTGTAGACTCATCGAAAGTCTCTTATTGCTATTAGGCATATTCTTACCTCTACGGCCCATTATTCAAAAGCGCACCTCTTTGATTGTTGTTTACCTTCTGCCCATTATTCTGCAATAATGGGCCCGCGATTACGCCTAAATGCGTGATGCAAAGTGCACATTCTTTTCGCGTGTGCCATCCTCACTATAAGCGCACACGCTAAACAATTTCTTGCGGAAGACAAAAGCCGCGCACGCTCTAAAGAACTTCACACTGTTACGTTTTTTAGTAAGAAATGGCCAGTTTTTCTGGTATTATTTTCCTTTCCTTACGGTATAGAATAAGAAATAAAGGGTGTCGATGTTCATGTTTATGTCGGTAATGTGTCCTCAGCAGTAAAAAATTTGAATACTGGGTCTCGGCTTCACCTCGCCCCATTCATGTTTTTACTTGCCCTCGGACACCTTATTCTCCCTACACATGAACATCTTACCTTTTATTTCGTAAGTGATTCCGTGACAGTAAGTGTTGCATAACTTTCTCCATGCAAAGTTCAAAAAATCAATTCAAAATTTCTCTATTAGTTGAAATATCTAGTTTCATATATGATAGTCAATCACACAGCTGTTTGATCCTATGCAAATTGTCTCTTTTAACATTTTTAGAGTCAGTTTTAAGCTGTGGCGACACACTTTTGTCAACTGTATAGTTTACGGACATGCAAGAGCTTTTACTAAAAATCGGACAAATCACTTGCAGGAATCTTGCCATATAAGCTACACGATCATTTGCCCAGTGCCATACGAAAATGGTGGTAAACTATATTTTTAAGAAAAATCAATATTTGCTCCGAAGGAAATTTCGGAAAATTTACACAGAGTGGCTCAGGTAGACTAAATAATCAAATCGTTGTCAAAACGGTATTGCTGGTGATATTTTTGTTTTCTTTGGGTTTTTGTCAATTAAAAATGAGACTCTCAAACAATTGCAATCCTTCGTTAAGAATTTTTTTCATTGCTGCAAGAAAAATAATCAAATAAAGTGTAAATCTTTGTGACCCATCCTGTTCCTTTTTTATGTATTTAAAATCATATTGGGGTAAAATCTTTTATGTGTCGGCCCCCTTATTAATGTGAACGCCCTCACCAAAAACCTCTGGAGCTCTGTACAATATCCATCCTTACAAAAGGGGCTTTAATTCCATTTGTATCCATCATATTGACCTCTGTTGTTTTTGCTGCTTTGTGATTTTTTGTTGGCGCTTTGTTGATCATTTTTTTTGGAATGTCCGCTTATAAATGCTGTTTATGTATGAGGTTCAACAACCATTTTCCTGCAGGAGTCAACATTTCAAAAGGACAGGACCTGCCCCTATCATTTTGTAGATGCTGACAATGCTATTATTTTGTGGCATTTAAAGACACTATCATGATTTTGCTATCAGTAAACCGAAAAAATTCATCAAAAATTCAGATTTATGCATGTAACAATTACCGTATCCTAACGTACCCTCAAATGATAAGACCAGAAGCAACGTATAAGTCCAGCATCGGAGATTGTAGTCATTATTGTCCTTCGTACCCGTACTACTACAACACGTAATTGAATGGAGAAATCGTATCTTGGAACGCTTTGCCGTTTTCTTCTTTCTCTTTCTCTTTTCTGTCCAATTCTACAGGCTAGAAAAGTAAACTTTATGAGAATTCTAAACACAGACTTATATCCTTCACTTTGAAGCTATCCTTGCAATTCCAAATATTTTTCAAATCAAGCACTGATTGTCTTAAAGTCTAAAATACATCCTCTTTATTTTATATCTGTAGAGAAATTACCGGGGTCTACAATTTATCTGAAGACTTGTTTATCCGAAGGCGCGTTTATCCGACAGATCGTTTATCCGAAGGAGCGCTATTTCGAGTTATCTGAACATTTATTATTCCGAAGGTTCGTTATTCAGAAGGTTCATTATTCCAAGGTTTAATTAATCCGAAGGGTTTCGTTTATCCGAAATGAGTTTGGACACATAAAATAATATTACACAACAACTTTTGTTGCCAATTAAAATCCGTAACTTATTGCTTCAGTAAAGGGGCATTTCGTGATCCACAGCTCGTCCCTCCTCTTGCCTCAAAAAAAGTTGAGATTTTTGTCTCTCCTGAACTTTGTTCGGCAATACTTATAATCACTTGTTTTCTGTCCTTCGGTCTGTCTGTCTGTCCGTCTGTCATGGTGTCTCCCGCGGCGTCCGTGTTCACATGCTTGTGTACGATTTTCTGGAGTTCCGTAGGGAATATGTGATAAATAACTTGGTGGGAAGAAGCGGGTCCACAAGTTCCTCGACCCCGATTAGATTTTGGGCGTAAAATATGCTAATTATTATCTAATTTGCATAATTAATGAAAATTTTCCCGCAAGGCTTGTGTAACAAGTTTCTGGAGTTCCGTAAGGCGTATGATTATGTAACTTGGGGGTGGAAGGGAGGTGGCTGGAGAGTTCTCGAACTGAGTAGATTTCAGGCATATTCGTGCAAATTAAGTATGGCAAATGACTAATTAATATGCAAAAATCAGCGTAATTGCTATAATTTTGAACCGTACATTGGAATCTGAAAATTCGTCACTGCATGAAAGCCTATCATGGTGCGCAGCTTTTTCCGCAATTTGAAAGTGTGTTATACATGGCTTAGGTATGCAAATGAGCTAATTTAAATTTCTTATTACTACTGTATCTCTGAAACCATACTCGATAGGCACAAGTGGGAGGGGGCGGGTGTTGGGTAGGGGGAATGAGTGTTTCGGGGTGTTGGGGAGGGGGTGGGGTGTTGGGGGAGAGGTGTTGCGGGGTGTTGGGAGGGGGTGGGTGTTTGTTGAGGATGGGGTGTTGTTGAGGATGGGGTGGGTGTTGCGGGGGTGTTTGGGGGAGGGGGTTGCGGTTTTCGGGTGTTGGGGGTGAGGGGGTGGTGGTGTGCTGATGTTGGGAAGGGAGTTGTGGTGCTGTCGGGTATGTTGGTGGGGGTGTGATGATGTGGGGTGTTGGGGAGGGGGTGTCTTGTTGTGGGATGTTGGGATGGGGTGTGGTGTTTGGGATGGGGAGGGGTATCCTGCAATTCCCCACTGTATCTGCTTGCACAACTTTTTTGTGAACACTTCCATTTCATACAATTGCAATCTGCTCTTTGTCTTTAAAGCTAATGCTCAAAGCAGGCGAGACTTGTGGGTTCAAGGAAACTTCCTTTGTTCTATGCATCGTGACGGTATCCTTAGTAATCCATGTTATCCACGCTTACGTGCAAATTCGGTCGTATCTTACGAACTTCAAATTTTGTTTTTCCTGTCCGTAAACAACAGAAATTACAGCACAGTGGCCTATGGGACTTGGAAACCAGCAATTGGCTCATACACCGTAACCCAAACCGCAAGATCGGAAATCAACTAAAATTTTGAGATAGCCTTTTCTCAGGATATCTATGAACAAATGATAAAACAGAAGTGCTGGAATCACTCAATGCACCTTTAACACTCATTTGTATTCATTTAACCGCGCTTTTCAGAAGACAACTTGGTGTCAACGACCTAATAATCCTAATGTAAACTGTTTAGTTATTGTGAAAGAGGACGGTATTTTGTTACTCACCCGAATCGTGGAGGTGATAACACCTGGCTAAAACTAAACTAACAATGGCTCCGCATACCAGACCCATTGTAATATCTTTAGTTATGGTTATGCTGAAGTCTATACTATCCTTGTCAACTGATATTATAAAAGAAATTGATGTGACATTTTATATAATTAATTCATTTTAGAAACTGGTGCGAGTTTTATTTGGGGCACAGACTGTTATGTCATGTTAATTTTTCAATCATTTTTACAAAACCGGGTTTTGTCTTCATCCCGTTGCAGGGACTCCGGAATTTGTTATGCACTGGTTAGTTGGTCTACGCCCCACAGTCTCATGGAATACTAATGTGAACGGTTCAGATGATATAAAATTCTCAACTTGTTTGAGTGAAGTCGGGGGGGGACGAGGCTGTGGGATCACGAAATGCCCCTTTCAAACATTTGCCTGTATATCCTCATACTTTGATGATTTAAAAACACCTTATCATTTTTTGAGGATCCAAGGGTGTAAAATATCGATCCCAAAACATAAGGATAAAATTAGGATGATTTCACTACACCGCCCAATATTAATTGTCCTCGTATGAGTTTTAAAATATTGGGCGCGACTGCATCTCGCCCAATATTTTGCAACTCATAGCTCAACCAGATTACTTTGCTTATCAATCCAATTTTATATCAAATGGATCACAGGTGCCCATGGCATCCCCATTTTTAATGAGTCAAAGTTTCACATGGCAATGGTCAAATTGTCATGTGAGGTCAAGTTGTTAAATAGGCTGCAAATGTAAAATTTGACGAGTTGAAGTTCAATACGTGATCTTTGGTTTCCTACCGGAATAAGTTTTTATTTATACCGAAATTCCTATCCCACAATGATGTACGAGTAGATAATAAATAGCGCATAATAATTCTATGGGGTTTTGTTGTCTGCGGTCATTTTTCGCCGTAACTACTGTGTAAACCGTTTGCTGTCATATTTTAACAAGCACAAGTCTCTTTGATTGCCTTGTAATTTTTTGCGCCAAAAATGGCGCGTAGTTTAAAGAGGCGCACATAAAACCGCGAGCATGCAGGAGTACTTGTACATCGTTGGGTGCTTGGTGGGATAGGAATTTCGTAAAAATGATATCCGGTAGGAAACCGTAGATCCACGTTTTGGAACCAAACTTGAATCATTGGTGTGCACAGAATCCCTCATTTGTTGAGGTCGAATGTCACATACCAAAGTCAAAGATTAGGCGAGGTCAAGTTTAGATAGGTCAATTTTACATTTTCAGCAGCCTATTTGAAAAGTTTGAAGGAAATGTTTTCTGGCGGGCCGCCCAGGCAACGCACGCAGCCCCCTTATTACTCAATAACCACAAGGGGGACTCTTGGTGACTTTTGAATGTGTTGTTCCTTACAACATTATAAACTATCCTGAAAAAATCATGCATGGCCTATTTTTATTTTCGGGTGTTTTCGATTAATCTTGTACCCTGGTAGACATAACTTGCAACAACCAGACAAAATAAGACTGAAAATTAACAAATTTGTTTTTTTTTAAAAACAATTTTGAGTAAACTTTATTCATAGCAGTTTATTCCTGCACATATTTACATAATATTGCTTTTTTATTGTACAAGCAATACAGAGGGGTAAAAGAAAGGGGGAGAGAATGGTTGTTTTCCTTCCCCCGCCCTCTTCTTCCTTTCTCCTCTCCCTCATCCTTCCCCCTCTCCCCTCCCTTCATCGACTATGCTTCAAATGTGCTGGCCGAGAATGGGAAATGACCAACCTCACTGCAATTTTCAAGCAATGTTAATACACTTAGGAGGTTCTACACAAATAATGGTAAAAACATGTGCGATGGTTACACAAATGATCAAATGCATATATTAAATAGAATATGCAAGTGTTAAGACAACCATCGAAAAGCTACCCTGTTGTTCCTAATAAACCTCCGGGGCGGTGCATTTTTCAAAGTCATTACAGTCAAAAATGGAAAGTCAGAAATCCCACAAAAATCACCTAACACCGCTCATTTTTCGCTACATTACCAAATACAAACGAACGAGCCGGGGGACGCTGTTTTCGCACTTAACCGAGGTAAAAGTTCCATACTATTAACTATTACACCCTTGCACCAAACAGCGATTATGATACGGATTTATGACAGTCCCGGCCATTAATCATGTGATTTAGGTAAGCGACAGGGGGCTTTATTTAGGAACAAACACAGTAGGTCCGTACGCACATGAAGGTTTTTGTCCCCCAGAAAAGACTTTTCCTTTGTATTCACACGAGGTATTTTGTATTTATTTTGAAATTTGCATTTAGGTCCGTATGCACAAAAAGTTAAACCAGGTCTATCTTTAAACCTGGTCTAAGTCAAAAATAGTTTTGCCTCAAATTGATAGTTATTCCACTTTCTCATAAATTACTAACTAGCAAATTGGACAGATTTAAGTGCAAATTTCAAAAATTAATACAAAATACATAAAGGAAAATGTGTCTTTTCTAGTGGGTAACAAAATTAAACTTAGACCCGGTCTAAAGTTAACCTTGTCCTAACTCTTTTGTGCATACGGACCATACTTTTGCTAGTTACTTTATAAGAGAAACGTAATAACTGTCAATTTTGGACAAAGCTAATTTTGACTTAGACCAGTCTACTTTTTGTGTATCGAGACTAAGCGTCTAATATTTGGAAAATAGAAAAACAGCCATAGAATTTTTTTTTCAACTCCGCCCCCCAAAAAGATTCTTTTTGGGAGGTAAAAAAATTGTTTTAGTAAATAAATATGCAATTAACAATCCCCACATTGCTCTCAATTTGTTTTAAACATTTCTATTCTAAAAGGAGATTTGGAATTTAAAAAAATGTCCATGGTGTGAAGTTGCACAGGTGTGGGTTTACACTGAAAATAAAGGCCCCAACCCAAATTTTGTCTCAGAATACATGTGAAAAATGTTCCATACTGCCAACTTGCCAGGGGGATGACGCAATTTAACTTGCATATTTTAGAAAAATGCCAAAGCGAATGCGGGATTTTTTTTATTTTTCTTTTGTATTCTCTGGCCCACTTTTTCGCCTTCTGAAATTAAAAAATCTTCAAGTGAGTAAGAACCACAAAAAATGTCTGTGGCTAAAAGACCATTTTAAACCAAATGTGTGCGGTTCTTCTGAGACAACCCTTGGTTTTTTTTTCCTTGCCTATAGGTTGTGTACTTCTACATAGAATTCTTTTATTCGATTGGTCATCCGTGAACAGAAGAATCTTACAAGTACATACTCAATCATGGTCAACTAACCCTTATATTATCCCTTATAGGGTATAAGTGTGCATGGTGCAGTTGAAAATTTCACCATCGTTGCACTGCAACCTGTTCCGACGAAAGACACCTCTTCACACAGCGCAGCAATTTAAATTTAGCGCATTATAAAGCGATAGACTCCAGCTAATCAGCAAATCGAGAAATGCACACGCCTCCAACATTACTTATTTTCCCTTCCGTGTTAGCTTGGTAACGTGTAATTGAATGGAGTCCGATCAACCCCTTTTCAAGTGAAATATCGTAATAAATTCGTATCCGAATGAAAACTTCACATTACCAGATTTTGCTGCTTTCAAAACCATCCCCATGCAATTCACCAAGATTGTGAGATATGTCATACAATCAACAAAAATGCTGGAAAATTTCTCAATACAATTGCAACACGAATGAAATTCAACAGAGTGATGCCGGGTGTTTGGAACCGTGTAACCTATTCCTAATTTGGATTAACGGTCTTCAGAGGGGCCAAGATCAAAGGTTACCGGCAATGGACTGGGTCTCTCTACTCTCTCCCTCTAGCACTACTACCTTAAATTAAGCATTCTGATTGTGGTTTAATTACCACCAGTAGCAAGCACCACCATTCTTACAATGTGTCTCATTTGCTTAAAATAAGGATAACCATCTGCCAATAGTTCTATGGGGGTTAAATATTAAATTTCATGGAAGGGCAATTAACAGTAATTTTATACAATCAAATTAACATCCTAATAATTTGTATACATTTGTCTATGTGGTGGTTTCACACCACTAAATGCTGCTCCATTCGTTTCCTGTACAAAATGGGCCGAGATGAAAACGTCATTTTCCTCTCAATGGAACATCTCAGACCTTAAAGCGAAACCATGCTTGAAGATCATCAGATCTCCTACCCAATCAATCATGACATTAGGGTAGTTATCCCCAAAATTTTTCGAGCGCTGTACTTGCCAAACGAACTTCACCGTGGATCCTGAGGTCACAGCACTTTTTCAGGTCATTGTTCCATGTAAGAATGCTGTTAAATTGGTTTGTCGGATACAACAAATAACATATACATGACAACCTTTTTTTGATATTCCTACAGATTTTATACTTAATATTGATAGCAACCATGATTTGCAACCGATCTCGCCTTTCTCTCCATTTTTAAGGGGGTATACTTAGGCGAGGTCAAACCAAAAAAAAAAACACTCTTTCCGTGGGGGCTGGACTTACCGGGTTTCTTCAGTTATGTACTTGGGTGAATCCTATAGAGATCTCATATTTTTGTAAATTAATTCATTTCTTGTCACTTGCAAACCCTCTTCATCACATGTTTGTGATCATTCATGGTAATAATTTTCTCTTTTTTTTTTTTAATTCAAGTTAGCAACACAATAGTATTTCCTAAACATATCCTATCCTGCTATCTTACACTGAAGATTTCTTAGATAGCGCTCACCCCAACATTTGTTTTCCATTGCTTCAAAGCATATATCAGAACGAAAATAACTTCTCTTGCTCCTTATAGCACTGGCCTTTGAGAGGGTAAGGAGGGAGGCCTTTCTTCGTGGAGGGGGTTTTTACCTCCTCGGGGAGGGGTGTTTATCGGGGGGGGTGGGGGGTGCTGCTTGTAAGCATGTCCAGCAAGTCCTATTATATCTGACAAACACTTTCAACTTAACTTGTAGAAAATAGCTTCACTTTCTGGGTAAAAAAGTTGCCAGCCAGTGGTAAAACCCGCATGTACATCACAAAAGTTTGTCCATGGCTACCTTTATCATTTATTGTGGCCATTTAAATTCGGCTAAAACATTGCACATGCCAGACATGCTGAATTTTGCAACCTTGACTCGGTCATTTTACATTCGGTTAACAAACGAAGCCAGCCTGAGTGTTTTACAGCTCCATTCACATCTTCCCTTACCCTTATCTGCCTCTCGAGAAGTTTTTCTCCTTCGCGACCTCCTGCGCTGACCCCCCCCCACCACAAAAAAAATAACCCCCCCCCACCCCCCCCCCGCCCCCCCCCCCCCCCGCATAGACAAACACTAGGCCATGGGGACTTGCTTTAGTATCACCAATGTTTTGAAAAAACAATGTGACCATGATCAAATTGACTACCGATGTCAGGTGGAGGTCACGAACTATTTGCGCTGTCTGCTATCACGCTTCGTATAGGTTCACACCACTAAATGCTGCTCCCATTCGTTTCCTGTACAAAATGGCGAGATGAAAACGTCACTTTCTCCTCAATGGAACAAATCAGCCCTTAAAGCTAACTTCTGCTTGAAGATCATCATAATATCTCCTACCCAATCAAAATCATGAAATTAGGGTGTATTTATCCCCAAAATTTTCGAGCGACTGGACTGACAAGACTATCATGGCACCGTGAATCCTGGAGGTCACAGCACTTTTTCATTCAGCGTGTTCCCTGTAAGAATCGGTTAAAATTGGTTTGTCTGTATAAAATAACATATCAATACAACCTTTTTTTTTGATATTCCTACAGATTTTATACTTAATATTGATAGCAACCCATGATTTGCAACCCAGATCTCCCATTTCTCTCAGTTTTAAGGGTATATTAGCATGGTCACCCAAAAAAAAAACACCTCTTTTGCAGTGGGGGCGGTGGACTTACGGTTTCCTCCCTTATTTCCTGGGTGTGAATCCTATAAAGATCTCAGATTTGTAAATTAATTGCATTTCTTGTCTGCTTTAAACCATCCTTCACAAATTTTGTGATCATTCATGGGAATAATTTTTTCTTTTTTTTTTTTTAATTAAGTGAGCCAACAAAATATATTGTCCTAAAATATCCATATTCTGCTATCTACTGAAGATTTTCTTAATGCGCTCACCCAAAAACATTTGTTTTCCATTGGCTTTAAAGCTATATCAGAAATAAAATAATTACACTCTTTGCTCCTTATATCCCCTGGCCTTTGAGAAGGGAAAGGGGGTCTTATTCGGGAGGGGTTTAGCCTATCGGGGAGGGGGTTTACTACCTCGGGGGGGGGGGGCTGCTTGTTAAGCATGTCACACAACCAAAGTCCGATTATAGCTGACAAACACTTTTCAACATTAACTTGTAAATCAAAATAGCTTCACTTTCTGGGTAAAAAAGGTTGCATCAGTGGTAAAACCCCGTCATGTTACATCACAAATTTTCATGGCTTACCTTTTAATCCATTTATTGTGGCCATTTAATCGGCTAAAACCCTGCGCAAGCCAGACTGCCGAATTTGTTTTGCAACCTAGACTCGGTCTTTTAACAATTCGCTTAACAACCGAAGCCACCTAGAGTGTTTTACATCTCCATTCACACTTACCTATCTCCTCTCGAGGCAGGTCTCCTGCGCTGACCCCCACGCTGACCCCCCCCCCCCCCCCCCCCCCGCATAGACAAGACAACACTAGGCCATGGACTGCTTTAGTAATCACCCATGTTTTGGAAAACAATTGACAAGATCAAATTGAACTTACCGAAGTCATGTGGAGGTCACTAACTATTTTCGCTAGTCCCTTCACACTCAGTATAGTTTTTCACCCACTAAATCTGCTTTGCTCCCATTCCCCCCGTTCCTGTACAAATGGGCGAGATGAAAACGTCATTTTTCTCCTCAATGGAACTCTGAGACCTTAAAGCTAACATTCCGCTTGAAGATCATCATAATCTCCTACCCCATCAATCATGAAATTTGGTAGTTATCCCGCAAAATTTCGAGCGACTGGACTGCCAATACTGCATGCCACCGTGGATCCTGAGGTCCGCACTTTTTCAGTCCGGTGTTCCATGTAAATACGGTTAAAATTGGTTTGTCGGATCAAAATAACATACTCAAATGACACTTTTTTTGATATTCCTACAGAATTTAGATACTTAATATTGATAGCACCATGATTTGCAAACCCAGATCTCGCCATTTCTCTCAGTTTAAGGGTATACTTAGGCGAGGTCACCAAAAAAACCAACCCTCTTTTGGCAGTGGGGGCTGGTACCTACCGGTTTTCTTCTTCTCCACTGTATTTACTGGTGTGAATCCATGTACACTCTCAAACTCTGTGCAATAACATAAACAGCGACACCATACATCCACTGTTCATAAATAATTTACATACTATACATAACACACATCCTATATGTGGTCAAATATTGCACATAACAGAAATTTCTAAAGTTGTTATTTCTAGTTCTAATACAAAAAAGAACAAGGCTCTATATGCAGACCCTGAATACTTCATGCACTGAATTGGCTTACTCTAGCTCTGATATATACACAACTACTTGTTATCTTGGAAATACTCTTTATTGTCATATTGATCATACATCATGTGACTTGCTTGCATGAGTCAACTAAAAGGCTAATAAGGTTGTTATTAATAGAAAATACCAGCCCGATACTAATTATAAGAGACTCGGGTTTGGTTTTTTTGAGGGTCTGCTAACTGGTATCCTGATACCAGTACTACCTGTCCCAGGGCCGGTTGTCGTGGTCCATTTAATTATATAATTACATTGATAAAATACAATCGGTCCTCAGACCGCTTGTGTCGTCTGCCGTCGCGGTTTGTGATGTAGGCCTCACATTTCTCTGACCTTGAGTAAAGACCTTTGACTCATAAACAAATGATGGTTGCATGTAAACTCCAGAAACCCTTTTGGTTCGAATTGAACTTCAACTTTCAAAGATGTCATTTTACAATTTTCATTCACCCTATTTTACAACTTTGACCTCACATGACCCTTTGACCTGGTATGGTTGACTTGACCTCATCAACAAATGAATGATACATGTTGCTCCTGTGACTCAAGTTTGGTTTAAAATCCATCAAGTGGTGTATATTACAAGCAAATTTTAACCCTTTTCACACAACAACAACAACAGTACCTCAACAACAGAGGACAAGTGATCCCTATGTGGTTTCCCCTGCCCTTAAAAGAAATATGTCATGATTCTGAATATTTCAATTTGGTAGGATGGAAAGCTTAAGTAACGATAGATTACATATAAAATCAAAATAATTGAATTGTCCACAATTTGTTTGAGTATTTTGCCCTTTTAATTTCCCGCCCAATACTTTACTTGAAACGATTCGACAAAATCCACATCCAGCAAATGGTGACGTCAAAGTGTGTTACCATCCATAATTTACGTCGTGGTGACCATCTAATCGGCAGTGTTGCCACCTTCCTATTTGAGTGAACTGCTGCGATCGATGTGTTTTTATATCAATAATAATTAAAACCAACGAAATGAAAAAATATGTCCTTCTGTAACCTTATTTTTCAATTTTTTAGTATACTTTCATTAATCCATCCATCATATTACACAGTGTCATCCAATAACAATTCGGGTCAACACGATGTTTTGGGCATCACTTTGACGTCACGAAGAGAGCAAAATTTGGGCTGCTTTTGATCAATGAAGCCGTGGCGAAAAAACCGCCCGTTTTCTTCGTATCAAAAAAGCAAAAATTAAAATGCATTTTAAGTTTTTTAACTTTTTTAATTTTTTACAATCAAATTGTTTATTTTTTTTGGTAATTCGTGATGTATGTCATATATTTTTATATATGAATGTAAGTCAACTGAGCTTGACAAAATCCTGCCATATTTCCGTGTAAGGCCGGCGCTTCAAAAATGTGTGCCCAAAAAATATTTTGAAAAAGGTAACCTTTAATATTTAATTCTCTCTCTCCAAGAGACATGTTGATAAATTTGTGAATTCATGTTGGCTCATTATCAACGTGAACAGAGGTGTATTCATTACATTTAACCTGAATGGTTTTTCTCCCCTAAGGCTTAAATCTAAAATAACGTATAGATAGTTAAGTTTTTTTTTTTTTTTTTTAAAAAAATTTAATCCTTAAATCTACGATTACCCACTGCCATTAACACAACATAAAATAATTTTATTGTACTGCCAAACCCATACAGAAAGTCATAACCTTCCATTACTATTAGCAAATAACACAAGACAATTTTCAAATGGCAAAATAACAACCAAAGGAAGTAATGATAAAGGTTATTAATATGGTACACACTCTCAACAGGCGTTTCTCTCGAACCACAAGTGTCGCTGGTTGCGCGATCACTTGGCATTATATGAAGTTTTGGCAAATGATTAGAAATAGAACAATGCACTGGAGAAACAAGGCGTTATCAAGAATACCTTAACGATTTGAAGAAAGCTGGCATAGTTTTTAGCAGCAGAGCATTTTAAAATAGTGTTACCAAAATGTATGAAAAAATTCTCGTGACGTTGGAACCACTATGTCGTCTGCATTCACGGTTTGTGAATGGGGTCAAAGGTAGACATGATGTCACCAATGTGACCTTAAGCACAAGGTCACATGGGTCACAATCGCATGGGTCACAAAGGTCACATTGGTCACACAGGTCACATGGGATCAAAGGGCACATGGGTCACCAAGGTCCACATGGGGTCAAAGTGTTCACATGGGGTCACAAAGGTCACACATGAGGCCACAAAGTCATGGGTCACAAAGTTCACATGGGGTCACCAGGTCACATGGGGTCACCAAGGTCACATGGGGTCACCAAGGTCACATGGGGTCACCCAAGGTTCACATGGGGTCATAAGGTCACATGGCGGTCACAAAGGCCACATGGGTTCACAAAGGTTCTGGTGGCACAAAGGTCAACTGGGGTAACCAAGGTCACATGGGGTCACCAAGTCACATGGGGTCACCAAGGTCACATGGGGTCACCAATGTCACATGGGTCCACGAGGCACATGGGGTCACTGAGGTACGCATGGGTCACAAAGGTCACATGGGGGCACAAGGTAACATGAGGTCACCAAGGTCCACATGAGGTCACCCCGCCACTCCCGACACACCCCACCCGACCGCCACCACCCCGACCCCACCAGATGCACACCACCCGACCCCCTCCCGACGCACCCCCCACCTCACCACTTAAACCCCACCCGGCCCCCTCCTCAACACCAACCCTTACCCTCCATTTATGTCACACACAGATGTTAGTATAGTAGTTTTACATGTAGCAAAAGCGAATTTGCATATCCGATGTACCATTTAGAGATCTAGCAATTATGGCATATTTAATTTAGCTTAAACATTGCATACCTAAGCCGCATGATCAGGAAACTTGCAAACTGCAAAGAAGAAAGATGCAGCACCACCCATAATAGGTTTCGTGGGGTGCGTGAAGGGAATTGCATATCATATTGTACTGTTTCAAAAATATAGCGATACGCTGCTTTTTGCATATCAATGAAGCTCCATTTGCAAATGTAATTCGCCCGAAATATGCCCAAACATCGTAATCAGGTCGAGAATCTTTAACCCGCTTCATTCCACCAAGTAAATCATATAGGCCTTCCGGAAACTCCAGATAAACTTGACACAAACACCTTGTGTGGAAAGGGTTGTCATTTTGACTGGGCCAAAATGAGCTAATTAATATTCATGTAATATGCAAATAAGGCAGCCAAAAGCTACACAAATATTGTGGCACCTCACTTAAACAACCTACAGTGTGGAATTAAATCAGGCATAGCGTTAGCCAGCAGAGCATCTCAAAAAAGGTTACCGAATATGTCTGGAAAAATATGAAATTAAGCTAATTAAAAGTCATGAATATTGCAAATATGCAGCCAAAAGCTCCACATAATATTGCGGCACCCACTCTATCATCCTATTCAAGTTTGAATGAAGTAAATCGGGGATAGCGTTAAGCCTGCAGAGCATTTTAAAAAAGGTTAACCGAGTCAAACGGACGGACACACGACGCCAGGACACACAGAAAGTGGACTAGTATGTACCTCCCTGAACATTCGTTCAGGCGACACAAAAATGTGATTTTCAGACCAGTAGCTCCGTGTAAAATCAATTACAAAGAACTTAGTTTCCAACCACCAGTAAGGACCTAATGACCCCTGATTATGGGACCTTGATCTCATCTGTTACCCCACACATGAAGACCCCTTGTCTCAATGAATAGCATGCTAAGTAGGACGTGATCCATCACTGCACTAAAGAGGTAGACACAATTTAAGTCAAAGTGTATACAAATCTTGACACAAACCGGATAGACACACACACAAATCATGCCTGGCCATACAGGTCCTTTCTGTTTCATGTGGAAAGACTTAAAATGTTCTGTTTATTGCTTCATGGTTATAAGAATCTGTGGGCGTTAAAGATCTATTTTTGTTGCAATTCTTAAATGGCCTTATTTGAAGGAGGTTTCAAGAATTTTGGCCAAAATGATCAATCTGACCACTTAATGCCCACTGACCACTAACTTTGATTACCAACCAAATAGGCGGGCCTCATAACAGTGCTCGTGTGGTAAGTTATGCGTGGCGCGCGCGAATCTATGCAAACGCTTGAGTACATTGGTTTACTTTTATGGTGGAACGATAATCAACCAAAATATGTCCCGCTATTTGGTGTGGTAATCAAGTGTTGATGACCATGAAATAATGTAATGCATCACACATGAAACTGGGGTCAGAAGTCCTTGTAACTGAATCTGGCTGAAATTGGCCTAAGTGTTTGACTTCTGGTGGTAGTTTTTTTGGTGGATTTTTAACCCCAAGCGGAAGTTGCTTGGAAAGAAGAAAAGAAAGAGGAAGAACCAAATGGAAAAAATGCCTTAGATGTAGTACGGCGGCTAAGGTAAGAATGAACATTTCTGTTTCCACAAAACTGCTAACAAAAGTAATAAATAGGTAATTCAACATCAATAAAGGTTTGTCAACAAGCAGCGTTCTGTAACATTTTGATAGACAAAATGGTATCCTAAAATAAACTAACTCTGGTATAAATCTGAATAGAGTTCTTTATAACAAAAATATCTCTTGTCTATGCATATAAGCATTGGCAGGTTACATATAACATGGATGGGAGCAATATTAAGGCTAAAAACAAATATGTCTCAAAGCTTGCAATGGTTTTTTTTTCTGAATCAATTTACAAATAAGCATGGGACTGCTCGTATTTGCACAGGAATGAAAGTTTATCAACAGTTACATTTCACTTCATCTTCAAATAGAGAGTTTACCGGCATAATTGTTGTAAAAACTGGGAGTGAAAAAAAAGCAACTTGCAAATTTCTCCAAAACTTTGCGAGCCACAAAAACGAAGCACACAACATCGTCCAGGACATGCTTTTTTAGCCTTAGACAAGATAAACTTACAATGCAGGCCTTCTGGATTGAATACTAAGCTTACTACAAAGAGCTTTTATTGCAATACTTATATCACTATGAACTACAACATGCTCATCCACCCAATGAGCAACGTTCAGTGAGCCTCGTCATATACAGGTATCAACAGGAACTGACTTTGTACTCTGGGGATCATAAATAATCCTAAAAAAATGGGGTGTTTATCAAATACTCTGGTGAATGGAATTAGTGAACTGTGCCATGGAATGAGACATTAATAGGGTCTATTGAACTACAATCTGCTCATTCATAAGGACACAGATCACCAATTGTATTACATGGACTGACTTGGCACTATGGGTATCAGAAAGATAATCAAGAAAACCAGAGGGTATATATTTCTATTATGACACCTTATAAATATTCATGAGATACTAGGATCAGTCCTTTCATTTCATTGGTTATGGCACTGGGACACAGGGATGATAAATTGAGATATCTGTGCATTTGAGAGCTATTCCTAATTGTGGTATTTTTACTTATCCGTTCCCTACATCATCGTACCCATAGGCAAATTACCCATGTTAGCTTACGATCACGCATTTTAGTTATTATGGTTCTCCAAGAAAGAAGGAACTTGCTCCGTTGTTAACAACACCACAACAAAAAATGGCCGCCGCCAGTAGTCGCTCAGCGTCTTTGACATACGACGAAATGGCTGCGTTAATACAAAATAAAGATTCCAGAACACGCGATTGTCTTCCGGAAAGCATGAACATCTTTTTTCAGACTATACTGTCGGAAAAGGAAGTTCTCTCACGGAAGCTGAAGCGCTAAAAATTGTGCTGACTTAGACGAGTTTGTTGGGGGGGTCGCTTTTTACCCGGCCCGAAGTTCTTAAAAAACGGATGCGATCTCATGCAAAGAAAGCTTACAACAGTCACACATATGGTCCCTCCAAAGGCACTTTTGAAATAAAAATGGTTGGGACATCGTCACAGATAAAGAGTTTACTAAAAGCACTCTACCTGATCTACAAGAGCATGTTGGTGAAGCTAAAGCAGGTGGGAAAAGCGAGGGTACAATACAAGAAAGTGATTCACCCTGAAGACTGCCAATATTTTTGCGTCTAATGCACCTTTAATCAACAACACTCACGGGCTGCAAAACCAGTCTTCATAGACTATCATGCTCTACTTACTTGCAACTTGGGTCTGAAAAAACCTGGCGCCAAATAGACAACAGAAATCACATAAAGTTTTTACAGACCCTATAGGCCATAGTATTATTTTTAACTGGACATTTTTTTGGTAACCAGGAAGCTGATTTTTTCAGGATAGTCCGAATTGTGTAGAATCACTGATAACAATCCCCTAAAATCCCTGGTGGCATTCTTCAAAAATCCAAGATGGCGTCCAAAATGGCCGTGCGCCCATGTTTGTATTTGTTTCATAATTTTTTCCAATCCAACAAGCTGAAACCAAATAAGGTATCCAAACCTATTTTTGGGAGGTATAAAAGATTACATATAAAAACCATTATAAATGTGATTTAACCTTTGCAAGTATCAAAAATCCAACCTATACCCCAAATTTGCTTTGCCTTTCGAATACGTATGTGGACTAAATATGAAAAATGGTCAATTTTAGATAAATAATTAAGCCACAGGGAATCATACTATTTTGGTTGACTACTTCTAACTACCCAGACTAAACTTACCTAAAACGGCAAGTTGTTTCGTACCAATTACTCAGCTATGCGATTTACATAATATACATTAATTCTAAAGTTCATCATCGGGCTCAATAACAGGTGTTGGGACTCAGGGGCGGCGCCCGGGGGTGGCATGGGGGGGCGGC